>JAPYZN010007127.1:0-11542 GCA_030522865.1 Psyttalia lounsburyi | reverse complement strand
GTTTTGTAATATATATTTCTTTTGCGACTATTCATGTCGATAAACGGCTTGGATCAATCGTTAAATTTCTATTTTTTAGAAATTTTTTTTCTCAGTGTATAGGCATAAACGAGTGGATAATTGTTTCATAGTAACCCCCGTCTACCAACGAAAGAGCAGAAATTCCCCGAAATTCCGGGATGACATCGACAAATCGTCGTCGAGTGAAAAAATAAAGCAGTTGAATAATGAAACAAGCAGTGTCCGAGGGCTGGTTGGAAATGAGAGGCGGCCCCCGAACAAAGGCTAACGATTATTTTCACACTCTCGTGTACGACAGAGACACGCTGCCATACGACTGTTCCCCTGGTTGTGACCTACCACCGTTTCGTCCGGTTTTTGTCCACCACGAAAGAAGGGATTTAACTCAGCAACACCTTCATTCCGCAAATACCAAGACGACCAAGTGAGGACAAGGAGGAGAACAAAATAAAAAGCTGAATGGAATCTCAACAGCTGGAGTTATTCGTAATTGTGTAATATATCTTTTTGTCGACATACTTGGAGTACTCAATGGATGAAAAAAAAGAAAGAGTTAAGGTAAATGATCATAGGTAATGTCTCTATGAAGGGAATACTTTTGTTTCGCTGAGTGTCTGAGGATCTTTCAGATACCAAGCCTTGAAGTCTCTCTCCCCCGCCTTCGTTAATGTATTGTATTTCGGGCTCGTGTATTTGTCACTGAGGTATTTCAGGCGTTTCTCACCTTGTCCGCGGGGGTGAATTGATGGGATTTCGCCAATGAATCGAAATACAGAGGTAAAAAAACACTGATTATCTAGATCTTGCATCTTTTGACGCGACAAAATAATTCACTCTTTCCTCTCTGGATATCCAGAAATAATTGCAAAGTGATAAATTCATTCATAAACACTCGGTTGGACATTCCCTCGGTAATATTACTTCCATGGACACTTTCTGGATGCAAAGAAATCATTTCCTGATGAAGGCTACAGGTATAACGTCATGTTTACCCATAGTTAATTTGACGTTTAATTATCACTGGGCTTTCAAAGAATTTTGTCATTAAAAATTCATGATTTCGTCGAAAAATCAATGAGAACCGAAAATTGTAGACTCACTGCCGCCTGAAGAAAATTAAAATCCAGAATGTTCGGAGGAAGAGGTTCTTGCATTTTCAGGACAATGACACTGAATATAATTTCAGGAAAGAAAATTCATAAAAATTCCGATTTTACTGAATATTCAGTGCAACTTTGTTCTGAATATTCATACCTTTTGGGAATTCAAGTCTAATGACGAGTTGGCGTTTTTACACTGCTAAAAATTCTGGAATTTGACTCAATTTTCCGTGGAATTTAAAATTTCATGATTCTCTACTCACAACTCAAGTTCAGTATCGGTGACCTAAAAATTAGTGGTAAACTGTCCCTGAAATTTCATTTTTTTTCTCTAACCGTAATCTTTCAGTGCTCATTTGAGTCATATTCTTTCAATAATTTCACTTCAATTAAATTTTTCCGTAAGGCGAAGTGAAACCCTACCCGGAGAGAAAAATTCAATAGAAATTACCCTTCCGTTATCTAACTTTGTAGCATTTTGGCCGCTCGGAAAAAATTATTCCACCGCTTCAGTAAAATTTGTTGACTGGTGACTAAAAGTCATCGAGGGGTACGATAAAAATTATCCAACCGGTCAGTCAAATTTGTTGTCTCCTTAATCAAAGTCGTCTAGACGTATGTATAATTTTTGTTGACTGCTTAATAAAAATTATCGCATTTTCTGTGAAAAATTTCCCACCTTCTCAGTAAATTTTGTTTACCCCTCCCTACAAATTGTCTAGACGTATATATAATTTGGTTAAAGATAGTCAATTTTACTGTGCGGTTGGGTAATTTTCTTGAACGCCGAAAATGTTAGACGATCACCAAGTAAACGGTTTGGTAATTTTCGCTAAAAAATTTCCCTCCGTCTAGAGTCAACGCAAAATTTAAGAATTGTCTCCTGTGTCATAATCATTAATTTTTCCTAATGGAACTACTTAATTGACTGCATAAAGTAATGATCGCGTCGGTGAAAGCGTTTTATAAAAAAAATTTGATAATTGTGGGAAAAAAAGACAATTCTCAAATTTGTTATAAACATGGGGGTTCCGTTTCGCCTTAAGTGAACCCGCCGAAATTATTACTCAGAGTGAATGAATTCCACCAAACGTAAACTAAAAGATATATTTGACACTGCGTTATAGGAGTATGGGGTGGAAGCGATGGTGTGCACTCGGTGGCCCCGCGGCCTCAAACCGAAGTCTAGCATCTGCTCTTTCAGCGCACCACCTCTTCTCTCTTTCCCCGCGTAATATGCGTGCTCGATATCGAGGTTAAGATCTGAGATGCGTCCAGTACGATATCACGCACTCGTGCACGCGTGGCGGTGTGTCCTGGGGAGAATTGGCTGCCGCGCGCGGGCGCAAAGCCACACATATATAAGATATACACCGTAAATAGCTATAGGTGGCCGATAGAAACCGACGGCTCTGGCTTTTCGTGTTGTGTAGGTATTATTGTGAAGCGTCGTGTGCAACCGACAATTCTCAATGCACGGCGCCCTCGGGATTGCACCCGTTTCCTATTGACCGTTTCCGTCTTCCCTGAATTATTTCTCATTACTTATGGACTTCACCAAAAAATCTGCACTCCATTCGGCTCAGAAACGACAAACGAAACATAAATTTCGTCAATGAAGGGAACTTATATAGCGTTCCAAATTCTTGGAACGTCAGAGGTAACCATGGGATGGGATTCGAAATCATTCCCACATCACGGAGAGAAAAATTCAATAAAAATTACGTGTCAGTTCCGTAATCTGCGAGTCAAAACAATATTCCGTAAAAATTACGGAGCAGTGACGTACTTTTTTATAGAACTTTTCGGACTTTTTCCTGGACTTGTTCTGTAAAAAAGTACGCCACGGTTCCGTAATTTTTACGGAATATTGTTTTGACTCGCAGATTACGGAACTGACACGTACTTTTTATGGAATTTTTCTCTTCGTATATATTTATAGTCTATTCCATTTGCAAGTTTGTTCGTCGTGGAAGGAGGGGTGCAGGCAGGCTTCCTCAGTCGAACTGACAATATGTTTCTTTGTATTGGAAGATTCGGAGAGGACCATAGTATGTGTGCAAAATCTTGAGATGCTGCTCCGTATAAACAGCTAGGTTTGTTTATGATTTCAACACGGTGTGGAGACGCTGTTAAATCGGTATGATTTCCTCTAATCCGAGCGACACTGACAGTGGCTGCTCTAGATAGTTTACATTTTTTGTACCGGGGGTGGAGGGATTTTCTATTGTATATTTCGAAATTTTTGACGCCTTTTTTGCTTATTGAGATTCCCAGCGTGTGTCAGGATCGTATTCGTTGTGGTAGAACTTTCGCCTGTTTTAAAATAGTTTCTGTAATCTGGGTAGGGGATGAGAAAATTCACGACTTCGTAGAATTATTCATGAGAACTGAAAATTTCAAATTCATTAGCCCGTGTGAATCAATCGAAATCCAGAACATTCGGGCGAAAGTCATCTTGAATTTTCAGGCAAATGACACTGAATATAATTTCAGGAAAATTCAAAATTAATTGAATGTTCAGTGCAACTTAGTACTCAGTATTCTTCTTTGGGAATTTAAGTATAACGAGGAATTTTCATCCTTACACTGCTCAAAATTCTGGAACTTCTTTGAATTTCTCTTTCAGCTTGAAATTTAAGGACTTTTTTACCGCGAACTCAAGCTCAGTGTCACTATTCGCAGAAATTGGTGGTAAACTGTTCAGAAAAATTGTATTTTTTTTTCTAATATTGCAATGTAACATTTACAAGAAACTTGTTATGAAAAAATTAATACTCCAGGACAGGATTCGAACCCGGGACCTTACGATTATCCATCGAGTGCTGAAAAACATTTGTTTTTTCGCTAAGCTAAAATTCTTCTGACAAGAATTTAAGGCGAATTTTTCTGTGGGAATTTCGGGCATTTGTTTGTTAAAAAAAATATACTTGGTAAATTTTTTTTTCACATTGCAGGGAAAATACTCTAATTTTTATAATATTTTTTTGACATTATCCATTTCTAGTTACCACATCATTAACACCGCTATAAACCACACTCACCCTGAGAAAATATCATTAACCCCCCGCTACTCACCAACATACTTATCAACCCCGATAATTCCCATATTCCGGGCAATTTCCTAAATCAGATCCCGCGCCTTATACTTATCCTCAACCTTACGACATGAATACACGTTTTTATTCAAATTAATCAACATTGTTAGCTGAAATAACCGGGACTGGAGTCCCTAAATTTCCTCGACACACTTCTCATCCATGATTCAGGGTAACAAGCTCCGTTCAGCGGACAGGATTGTCGCCGCCGTTTCATGCACATTCATCAGCGGCAAATTTGCATGCAGAAATTTCTTGAAATTTCAATTACAGCTTTGCCTCAACGCGATCCGAACCTCGTTTTAGTTTAAAATTTAATCGTTTATGCACCTTCGAAATATCCTAGTTGAGTTCATCTCAAACAAATTAATTTCAAACAAATAAAACTGTCAATAAATATTTGTCAAAAATCATATTAGAGAAGACATTTTTTCGAACTCCAATTGATTCAAACGAGATATTTCCAGATAATCCTGATTAGATTTCAATTGTGACAATTATTTTGCTCTAGAGGCTGATTAAATCTCCCCAAGATTATTAATTTTTTCAAAATTTTGTATTTTCATTCTTTGGATTTTCAAATTTTGGCAATCATTGAGACAAGTTACAGAACCTCATGATAATGATTATTACTCCCTAAACCAATGCGATTATGATCATTGAAACCGAATAAAAATTCCCTCAAAATTACTCGTTTCAAGAAGTACCATTACCGTAAAGTAAATCGGGGTAAAATAGACCGATTACAATTATCAATATCTCGGGATCAACCGAGTGACATTGAATGACTCCTATTCCTCTTTCATATGAAATAAAAATTCTTCAATTTCTCTCCCTCGATCCCGACTTATTATCAATTGCGGACATTTCTTTTGGCCCCGCTCCCTCGCACCCCTCAACTAGATAAAAACTTGACGAAAATAATTCTCAATTATAAATCACCCAACCCCCTCTCTCCCCTCTCCCTCATTAATCATTAAATGCCAGCGAGCCGATGGATCCAGAGAATGTCGCGGACGTCTCATGGAGCCACAGCAGTAGGAATCTAGGACCTGTTGAACGGACGCATCACTCATAACGCCCGGGGTAACCGCGCGCAAGACAAAGCGAGAGAGGGAGAGCGAGAGAGGCCGGCGAGCGACCAAAAGGTTTGTAAAAAAACCAACGAGGATGATCACATTTCAGCGCATCTCGGCAAAACAGGTACACGTAGGAGTGAACACTGCGCAATCCACGATAGGAGTGTACGCACTCGGATCTTCCCCTGTTATTAGGGACAATTTCCAATTGGCCCAAGGGCTCGCTAAGATGCGAACGAGAACACTCGCGGTAAGGTGTCGTGGCAGTGGAGGGCGGCGAGGGGGGTAACGTCGAGAACTTACGACACACACATACCAGAGGCCCACATAATGTTATGTGGGCACCCGCGGGGGGTTGCTGGCACCGCCAGCCGCACACAGACAGTCCTCGCGTTGCATAGCGAGCATATTTTATGATAAGCAGCGCTCAGCTCTTGAAATAAAATGTTTGAAAAAATAAGACGAGATAAAAATGGGGGAGGGGAGAAGGATGTGCGTATGTGCGACGGGGGAAAATAAGAAGAGGATAAAAGCCGCCGCGGGTTATCAGTGGAGCATACGCAAGCCATCGGAAACTTGCGAGCGCGTGACTCTGCCGGAATTGCGCATGTGAGGAAAAAAACAATAAGTGAGTATGTAAAAAGAATGGATGAAAATCTCGAGCATGAGGAAAGTTAGGGGGGAGGGAGAGAGGGGGAAGACAAGTACAAGTGTATAATCAGAGGTATTATATTATATTGAGGGTTGACTAGGAATTTACATAATGTTGCCGGCGTTCTAGTCGTCGAGTCGGATGTCCAATCGTAAAATTTAAAATGTTAGCGGCGTTTCCGGAGTTTCACGATGGGCGCGCGGTACTTTATCTTCCGATGGAGTAGAGCGGATGGTATCACTGGGAAAATTAGTTCCGTCAGAGCGTCTTAATTTGAGGCGTTAAATGCAAAAATTTGTCTTGTCGGCTGTCTCGAAATGAGAGGCTTTTTCGAGGGAACGTAGGATGTTGTGGAGAAGATATTTTGTGATGTCTTCAGATGTGGGTGATATAGTCTACTAATAAAATCGGTAGGAATGAATAATAAACTACAAGTGTAGTATTGCATCGAGTTAAAGCCTGTTTGAGATTTTCAACATTTGAAAATTTTTTGATCCAGACGACATTCCAAGGAAATATATCTTTATTTTGTGAGCGTGAGGATGTGAGCGAGACTTTCGAAAGTCTTCACGACAGAATTCTACAAGGATCAAATAGAAACTTTCATGTCTCCATTTTGTATTAAAAAATTGCCACTTGATTGCTCTGACAATTTCAACTTCCGATTTTCAGGAGATTTAAATTACGATTTCACTCTTTCACTTTCTCCAACGGCGACTTTAGAAAATCGGAGGATAAAGTTCCAGAAGATTTAAATTGTAATTTTCCAACTCTCAAATTCTGACCATCAAATTTTTTTAATTCAGAATGTGAAATTTTCAATTGGATCGTCAGTAAATTAAAATTAATTTTTTTCTGATAATTTATGGAAAAATGGCTCTATTTCCCCGTGCGTACAACAACAACAACAAAAACCACAACAACAACAACGGTTACAACAGTTTTTCGGCATTGGATAGGCGGAATGCGTTCCACATTTTTTATGATAGGACAGTGGAATTACCGGATGGAAAGGATTTGGGATAGGTACTTCGCGAATTAAAAGCCCTATTGTACCCATTCATATCAAACAAATTTACCCACCAGTTCCCTTGATACATATTTGAACCGGATCAACGTTCCCAATGTTCACTGCCCATTCGCATAGAAAATGATTTTCCACTGTTACTCAACAACACCATCAGGTCCACTTACGCCCCTCATTTCGCGAGCTTCCACGAGAAAACCCTCCCAATACCTCATGTCACACGGCAGGAAGTGGTGTAGGTCGTGACTTGAGAAACCATTCCCGTGTTTTTCGGGATTAATTAAAAAGAATTTTCATTAATAACAAAGGGAATACCGAGGGGCGCCCGAATGTTCCGAGGATCGTTTGGAAACGCTTCGCTGAGGGAAGAAAGATAGACGAACCAGGTGAGACAGTTTCGCGGGAAACGATGCATGACCGACGCGTCCAGCCCGCAGAGATAACGATCATCCCCACAACACTCGATCTGGATCACAACGCATCGTGTCGTGTCCCTTCGGCCACCAACACATAATCACTAGGAAACACACTCGCATTATGACCGAACAACATTCACTGGCATATTTTGAGTGGCCAGAAGTATTTTCATTTTTTTTTTCCAAGTTCGCTTGCTCGTCCTCTCCCTGTGTTACACGTGGAGAGGCATATAGTGTGAGATTTTAATCACTCGGTGTGTATGGGCGCAGCATATGGGGACCTCGTCATTCAACTCGTGGGACTATCATACCTTGAGACACTAATTACCGAGCTCTTGTGAGCGTGAACCCAATTTTTATGGGCTCAAAATGCAACAACTGACGGACAACTTTGGGTGGAATACGGAGAGGCGCGAGAACAATTGGCGGAGATGGTGAGGAGTTTGAGCCAGTGGTTTTGGAGAGGATCGAGGCATTTGATGAGAGTTAGGAAGAAAAATATGGTTGGGAAATTAATGGGAAATTAATGGAGAATCTCATCTCGATATTTTAGGAGAAAAAACATTTCGGTAGAGCACATGATACTCGTTCAAGTAAGGACACGCTGGGAAAAAAATTCTGTCAATGAAATAATCTTCTGACACGAACATAAAGCGAATTTTAGCACACGAAATTCGGGCATTTGGTTACCCATAAAAAATATATTTGGCAGAATTATATTTCTTCTCGGTGCATTGACACATCCAACATTTATTTCTACGATTATTACTATTAAACTGAGCCACTCAAAAATCTAATTTGCGAGCCGCAGGTGATTAAGACGTGGAGATTGAACCAGTGGTTCTTGCAAGAAGACTTACTTGATATAAGTTATGAAAGTAAGTATGATTGGGAAATTTTTGTTTTCGTGAAATTAATTGCTGGAGGATCTTATCTCGTCATTTTCGGAAGAGACAAAAAACTCGGTAGTCTAAATGAAACCCGTTAAGACAAGAACACATTAAGAAAAAAAATTCAATTCTGCAAATGAAATTTTTTTCTGACAAAAATTAAAAATGAGTTTTACATTTCAGCACATTGATACATCCAAAAAATCCATGTTTTAGGACTTTTTAGAATTGAAATTGAGGCTCTCGAGAGTCCAATTTGCGAGTGTAAATCTCTAATTGAAGTTACGTTAGTTTTTCTAGTATTCATTGAATTTTTGTTCTCCAACTGTGAACCGGTAGATAATAACATGAGAATGCATGCATAACTAGAGAGCATTGATCAGACAATACGTCAAAGACTAATGATAGTCCATCACCCTGATGGGATACCCCTTGTCTCTAATGTATACATAAGCATGCAACCCATATCAGATCCATGTGGTTTATTAATATGACAATCGAGTGGATTCATTCCAGCATTGAAGACGACAGAGTAGGAGAGCGGAGGGTGGTCAGAACGAGGAAGAGAGCGTATGCCCGTACAAGAGGACAAGGCGCCTCTACGAGATCACGATCCCGCGGAGAGGCGAGTGAGTAGCTAATGCAAGCAACCATTACTCGAATGGTGAACCAATGGAGAGGATCCCCACGCCCCCTTGGTACGGACTCTCAGACTCCCTCTTTACTAAATGTACAAGGCATTCAGGGAGTATAGGTATCGGCTGCAAATTCTATCGTACCTGCGACCACTACTTTCTCTCCCGCGGCAACCACCCAATTATTTTCCAAATAAACTAACATCGATTGGTTGGGGATTTTTCTCATGAACAAGTGCTGGCAAGCGTGACGCTGGCGATACTAACAATGAATATTTAATTCCGCTGGTGAGGTATTTCGTTGAGTAAGTCGTTCGGTCCAGGTTCGCCAGCGATTTCAGACTTTTTGCATCATTTGAGGTAGAAGGTTTATTAGCGTGGGAACACGGGGAACCCTGTCGAGAGCATTAACATGAGAATTTGCGGAAATTGTGTTATACACGGGATTTGATCTTTTTATGTCACCTTTAATGCCGTCCTAAAGACCCTTTTGGAATTCTTAAAAAAATTAATTGTTGGACAATATTCAATTTATAATTCCTTACGAAGTGTTTAATTTTAATTTGTGGAATTGTGGGAGTGGTTATATTAAAATCTTTTAAAAAATCATGAAATTTAATACATAGCATCGTTATATAAATATACACAGACATGATTTAAAAATTCTATTTTCAATGTTTTTAATCAGTATTTTTATTTTGGCGGGATGCACCGGATGTATTGTTGAATTATAATGGGAAGGTCCCGGGTTCGGATCCCGGTCTGGACTACCCATTTTTGCAGTTAAAATTTCTGGGAAATTTCATATCATCCTATCCTATCTACTGCAAATCCCACCCAATAATATTCTCTCTAATAAAAAGTATTAAGGAGTACGGTAAAAATTATCCTGTCGGTCAATAAAATATGTTGACTGCTTAATGAAAGCTTTCGAGATGTATCTACAATTTTTGTTCACTGCTTACCAAATTCGTCTAGTTTACTGTGAAAAATTCTCCAACTTCTCACTAAAATTTGTTCACCCCTCCCTAAAAATTATCTCAACATCTGCATAATTCTTATTAAAGCTAGTGAATCCTACTATGCGGTATGGTAATGTCTCCCGAACGTCAAGAGTGCTACAACATTATCAAACGATACGGCAATTATTACTAAAAAAAATTCTGCCCCTGTAAAATTTTGTTGTCTCGGTGTTTGAAATTCACCCAGCCTCCAAATTATACCTACCATTATCAACCCAAATTTCTGGACTTAGCGTGGGAACCCGGGGAACCCCGTTGCGAGCATTAAAAATCACAGTTTGCGGAAATCCCGCAGACGAATGTATCAGAGACCTCCGGATGAATAATAACCCGATAATTGATTGCAGTCATCTCGAGTGGTTGCGGTTTCATTAGGTATAAATTTATCACCGGTTTTGTGGCTTCTTTTATGATACAGCGGATGAGAAGAGGACTCTTCGGCTCACAGTGGTAGAAAGTTGTTAGTGGGCAGATTGTATGGGAAAGACATCGATTATAAAGTGAATACGAAAAACTGGACGAGCATACCACCGGAGACAAAGAGTTGTGAGGCAAATCAACAGACAGTAGTTGTTGGAGTGAGAGAGGTGGGACAGCACACGACGATGTGTGATTCACGGCCAGATACCACCGGTCAAGATACTGATTATAAACTCCATTCCATTTTTAACGAGCTACCATCTATTTTGGCGCCCGGCCTACAGTTTGTTTGTATAAGCTACTGACAGAGGACCTGACTAGTGAATATATGGTAGCACCCTGATTTTAATATGATAACCTCGGTATTATCATTCGGCCAGGAGTGGGAGGGGCGAATTGAATCAAATTGCATGTCTAAAAAAGGACGAGAAAAATTGGGCCATTGCATCTGTATTGAATAATCAAAAAACGCTAGAAAATTATTCCTGAACATTAGTGAAAAAAATTGGATTTATTATTTAACGTTCATTGTTAGAAAAAATTAAATTTCATGGACAGTTGCCCAGTAATTTTCAGGACAGCGATACTGAATTTGAAATTCCAGAATTCCAGAATTTTGAAGAGTGAAAAAAGAAAATTCCTCAGTGTACTTCAATTTCCAAAGGAATATGAATATTCAGTATCGGGTTACTCTAAATATTCAGAAAAATCTGAATTTCCATGAATTATCTCCCCTAAAATTCTATGCCGTGTCATAGTCCTGATAATTCAAGAATAACTTCAACCGAATTTTCAGGATTTCTATTTTCAGGGGCCAATGAAGCTGAAACTTCCAGCTCTCATTGATTTCTCGATGAAATCGCGGGTTTTCTGTGACAAAAATTACCTACAATTCTAGGTAAAATTAAATGGAATAAAAATTGCCGACAAGTATACCGGAAAATTCAGACAGTGTTATCTACAGTAAGAACTATAAATTTTTACAAATGCTCTTACCAGAGGGCTTTCAGGAAAAATTTTGTAGTAGCAGGTAATTTCGCTGCATTATGTTACTGAAAAATAAATTGAATTCGTAATTATTTAATAAAATTGCAATTTTCATGGCTATATCGCTATGAGTATACTCAACAATATATTGTTGAGTATTTTGGGAATTCAGACAAAATCCCTAAAAATCAGGTA
>JAPYZN010007105.1:0-13377 GCA_030522865.1 Psyttalia lounsburyi | reverse complement strand
AGTTACCGAAAAGTTACTTTTCGGTAACTGAATTTACTTTTCGATCACGCCAGCTGACATTTCAGTCACTGTTTCGGTTTCGTATTTCTCCAATCGTCCAATAGGTAGCGCAGACGCTACGTTTATGACCAATCAGGTATCGTTCTCGCTACTACTACGTGGTAGCTAAAAACATTAGCCTCGTCATCTCAATTGAATTGCATCAGCCAGGCGGCAGCCATAAGACGTTACACATTCATCTCATCCCCCTGGCAGACCAATCGATTGTATGAATCTACAGAATCACTTAGTGGATTGTAATAAGATCGACGGTAGATTGTCGTTTACACTGCTACCCTCGACTTCACAGTCTACTGACGATCTTATTACAATCCACCAAGTGATTCTCTAGATTCCTACTATCGACAGTGAATCAAATCACAGTCAACGGGTCCGATAGGGCCCCGATATGTCAGAAATACCATTTAATTTATAAGCGTTCATGAGTATTAAAATTAAAAAAACCTTGAAAAATATTGATTTTTTTGTTTTGCTGTCTTGTAGAATACAGACGTTGGAGATTATATAAATTCACTTGGATTTCTCCGCCAACTTTCCCACAACAGTGTTAGGGATATTTTCGAGATCATCGATATTATTTTTGACTTTTTCAGATGCTCGTGTCAAAAAATAGTGTACGATACTCGCGCGAACAGAGTGAATATTAGACTCGTGTGCCAATGATTTAGTCGTGACTGATTCTTGCTGGACCAACAATAATTGGTTGTCGCGAATTAAAAAAATACATATCTCGTGGTGGTGTCTGGTCCTAAAGACAACACATGTTGAACAGACATAGTCAAGGGACAACGCAAAAATGACTTGGAAATTGATCGACAATGGTCTCTCGAACAGTCAACCCACACAAGCATAGTCGACCCTTCCGGCGGCAAAAAAAATTTTAAAACATTCTTTTTGAAGAATTAAATCTTTACGTGTGGGTCAGACTGTCGAAGAAACCAAGTGGTTAACTTGGGTAAGGGGACGAAACAAGTGGGTAAGGCGACGAAAATTCCAACATTCAGGATGGCTATAAACCCACAAAATCGTTTCCCCCAAAAACGGTTTTCAGATTCAATGTTGGGGCATGGAATCCTACATTTTTACAAAGTTTCATTAAATTTAGTCAGGCGGACCTATACTAACATGTGCCAATTGATTTATTTATTTACATTACTAGGTATATATAAAAAAGCGATTGTTTAGATGAAAATAAAAACCTTTATTATATGACTTATTTTTGTACATACGAATAAATTCAGGAGATATTCACGGTTTTATTGTTTGAGAGCTTTCATTTCATTTTCAATATTTTATACTTATGGCTAATTGGCACTTCAGAATAAAAATCATTCTCGTTGACTTTCTGTCTTAAATAGGAATTATCAATTCTAAATTGCAAATAAAATTTTGTGCTCAACAGAATTTTCTACCGAATTTGCTTGTTTTTCTCTGATATTTATGTGGCGTCCGCAGATTTTTTCCGACACACAACTAGTTTAGAGAGTGCGCATACCACATTGAGACGATTTTTTATGCTCGAGATCATGGAGATTGAAAGTGGCAGAACGCGACATTGAAAACAGAGAAATTTCGTTAAAAATAGGAGTAAACACGACCTGCCTCGCCCCAGTCGTTTTCAAGGTACAAGCGTGGAAAAAAAATCGTAGAAACTTGAATGCTGTCCGTTTCTCACAGGTGATATCCCATGAAATATTGCGGAACGTGAAGATAAATAAAACGAAAAGTTCGATGGCATATTCAGACGGACGTCTTCATTAGATCGACCGGTGTTATAGGGTCAAGTAGTTTTACGACAATCTATACAAGTTTTGAAAAAAATAAATGATAAATATGGCATGGGGTATTTGGCTGATACCACGAGGTCCAAACATATGTCAATAACTCGAGGTCGATGATATGGTTTATGGTTTGTTTAATCTCTCAAATATAAGGTTTTCGATCATTTTTGTCAGGTCAAATTTTGTTTTTCGTATTTGTCTAATGAAACCAATAGCTACGTTTAACGAAAAAACAGATATTTGCTATAAAACGTACTCACAGTATTTAAAAAGAAATTGTTCAGTAGTGTTTTCGATGGAATTGAAACTCTTCAGTAGTTGACCAAAAACTGGTAAAATTTTCCGTAAAAGTTCGATACAAATCCAAATTTGATCGACCAATGACTCCAACTTCATATTCTTTTATTGATGTTTTATAATGTTTCGGTGACCTATAAATTGATGAAATAGAAATTGTTGGCCTCTGCCCACAGTAGTTGACTCGGAGATCGACAACAATAAGAAGAATCAAGCTGTATTATAAAAAGAAATGTTGAATTTTCAGAAGGAAAAAAAAAACAAAAATCGAGTGGAAACTTTTTTTGCAAATTTATGAATTAGCTGACTTGGACGATGGCTATTAAAAAGCAGATTTAAAAATTCATTAATGGAATTGTTAATGGCTCAGACATTCTTCAACAGAGTTGACGAAAATTCCCAGAATTTTTTCTTTTTCCCAAGTTTTCCCATGAAAAAAAAAACAAAAATTCAAAACAAGACCTTATGAACCATAAGGATCAAACTCCAGCTCCAGAGGACGTCATTCCCCATCCCCTGGGCACCAATCCATGACGTAGTATCCATAATGACCCCACAAATTTCACCGGATCTGGAATTTCTGATGTCGCTGGGAGCCTCCAGTGGGAGAAGAAGCGGATGCTAATGCGTAAACACAACGTCACGGACGGAGGTAGGTCGCGAGAGGAGCGACAGACGGATACCTAAAGCCCAAGTGGTGGGAGGATGGTTAAACGTGGGCCATCCGCACATAAAACCCAACAAACTACGAGTTCCACCTCAGTTCGCGTTCAACATTTCACTGAGACATTCTGAATATTTTTCAGTCATTGGAAACTTCATCGTCCCACCAACTCAATTGAGTTTTTTTTTCAACTAAACACCTGGAGCTAAACAGTTGTTAAAGCGATACGTGAGGCAGTGATTTTCAGTGATTTCTTGTAAAATCAGTGATTAATAAGGATGAAGAGGCAAATCGAGATGATTACGATCTTGGCCTTGGCCACTATCTGGGCAGTTCGAGTGGATAGTTCCGCTATTCCCATGTGGGAATTTTTATCGAGAAATGAGAAGGTATTTTTCAAAACATTCATTCGATTTGTTATTTTGCTAATAGTATTCCACAATTATTTCTCATTTTTTCTTTCACCGAATGAAGAGGTGAATATTTAACTTTTACCATTTGATGAAGGGCATTGTTTTTGGTTTAATATAAATGTTTATGTACTGGAGGCATAAAATTTCGACTTTCTCGAACTTGGAATTTCCTCGAACAAACCAGTATTGCAGTATTCCATCGGTCATGAATTAATCCTCACGAATGTTCTGCCGTGTCTAATAATTCTGAGTAAAAGGCAATAGTAAAAGCGACGTTAGCCAGGCCCAACGGGAGAGTTGCTCGTTAGCCTTTTCCGAGCCGGTATTTCAGTGAAGTTCAAGAACACTCTCTTTTGCGATTCAAACAGAGCGAGACCAAAATCAACTTGCGTTTTAATTTCATAAATTCAGTCTCTCATTAATGCTAATCGCGGTAATCATAGTTTTCTAATAGTGCTCATGAAGCCGCAGTATTCTACATTTCTATTTTGGGAAATCCAGAGAAAATGACTATCGAACGAAGATATTTGCATTTGCGTTAGTCTCCTCATTTTTGTGTTTTACGATGCTTGAAAAATCAAGTGTCACTTTCTCCCGGTTTCCGGGAATATTCAGGATCTAGGAGAACAATGGACTGTCCATTATCCATCAAAGTACAACAGGCCTAAATATCCAGAAATGTTGAATTTCGAGAAAAATTTTGCAATTCTTGCTCGTTTTTCTGCTTTCCTTTTCATAAATAAAAATTGAACGAAGAAAATTCAGCAATTTATCATTTAGATTAATGGATTCCAATCGAAAATAGTACATTTTGATAAATGGTTCCGAATCATCTGCGCTTCACTCAGTAAAATCGGGTTTTAATACCTGAAACGAAACGAAATTCAAGCCAAAAGATCAAAAAAAAATTCAACTTCATAATAAATCTTCATAATTTAATTTATTCTGGAGAATGTCAATCAAATATTTAAAAGCATGTCTTTTCTGTTATTACACCGAAAAAGCAAAATAAATAATTAATTTTCTTTAAATCAGAAGTATCAAATTAATTAATAACAAAGCTACAATTTACTATTGTCTGTAGAAAATTGTTTTGAATGGAAAACCTAATAGCATTTATTTCGGTGGAAATGTACAGACAAAATCAATAAAAATGCAAAATAATACGATGTGTCAATAAATTGTCGTAATCATGTACCCTCAATTCCCCATTGTGAAAATAATTGTAAAAAGGAATAGAGTTCAAATTGTTGCGACGCAACACGCGTGCTACGCACTGCAGAACAACTGTGTGTGACAAGCATTTGTAACCGTCTGTTACACATTACCGAGTTTCACCGGACGCGATTAGAATTTACGGTGTACAACATGAGTAAAATCAAAAAGAGTGTTTCCATAAGGTTCAATGAATGAATCCGACTCTTCATGGATGGCTGACGAAATGTGAAGAGCTGTACAATTTATCGGTGATTTATTTTGTTTCAGATAAGTCACCTGTATCGAATGTTCAGTAGAAGAGTGGTGGATTACTGCCAGGACTCCTCCATGCCTGATTGCAATAAAAACCTTTTGGTGAATGGGCTTCAACAATTGGTGAATATGGATGACAATGAAATGGACACACTAGATCCTTATCAGAGAGACGCTGGTGATATTAGTAAGGACCACACGTTTCTTTACGTCTTTAAAAAAAAATGGCTTCTATTGGAATATGGGAAAAATCAACTAAATAATTTGATTTTGCCGTAGTGATTTTAGAGTTTTCGAGTTTGGGAAGTATGTAATACCAATTCCCGTACGAGAAAGCTCTAGAAGCAGTACGGCAAAATTTATTTAGCACGAGGAAGGCACGACTGTTCACCAAGACAGTGGTCGACAGACTAAATTATAATAAAAATGAAAGATCCTTACTGACAAACTCAAGGAAAAGTTTATGACACTAGGGGACAGAACCTCTCTTCAAATTTGGACACATGTCTGGAATTAAACCGCTCTCAAGTTTGCAGTACAACCGCTCATGAATGAGTTCGTTCCCAGAAAGCGTTTTTCCCCAATGTTATAAATATTTGTCGAGTAGTTTTTGGAAAGCTGTGAATTTATTCTCGTATATTCCAACAGCTTCAAATTTCTGTTTGACTGTTTTATACGAACGAGACCGAAAGCGCGCATTACTTGTGACAAACCAAATTGAAAATGGTAAATTAGTCGTCAGTGAACCAATAAGGAATAAGCGTGGCAGACTTATTCAATATATCTATAGTATCGATGTTTGTCCTTTTTATATAAGGAATAAGGATACTGGGACATCCATTTTCTATGTTCCTTCCTCTCAGATTCGGTAATTCAAAACAAAAGCGAATACCTGGAGAAAATTTAGAGAATTTCAGCTGAATAATTCTAATGGAAACTATTTTTAAACAGTTCAAACAACAATTTCAAATTTATTTAATTTTTCCCATTGAGTATTCAATAGAATCAATTAAAAAACCAATTGAATTTTTCAATAGAACACCTATCCAATTGCAATAGAATTTTCTAAATTTCATATGCATAAGACAATTAGGTTTATCCAAGTCGACTTTCATTTGCATTGTTATTCTGACAAAAATACATCTTTTATTCAACTACAAAAAGTTATTTGGAATTCCTGATTTATTTGAAATAATGAAAATATTTTCATGGAAATCGATAGAGAAATTTCAAATTAAGAGTTTTGTTAACGTCCCGATAAGAACTTATTTTTTTTAGTATTCTCAAATTATCTCAGTAATTGATCAAACGATTTGCGCATGGAGGTTCTTCCTAAAATTTCAAAACTCTTTTTTTATAATTATAAATTATTAATTCAATTATTTCATGTTCTTTGCAGTCTGGAGAGCTATAATGGGTGAAAACCAAATCGCCTCGACTGTCCACCAAGAAAAACAGGACAACTATTACACTACCGACAACGACCCCCTAGGTAAATATTGATATGTAAATCTATTATCGATCACTGTCCCTGAAATTTTCTGAGAAATAATCAATATCCGACATACGCACGACTTACAAACGAGGTCACTTGTCTCAGAGCCTCTTTCAACGAGATTTTAGCTTTCACAATTTCACTCTGGCCCAAATTACTACACATACAAACGACTCAAGTATCATTGACTCCTTAATTGACCATGAATAGACAAAAGTTTAATAGAATTAAGGCTATCGAAACATTTAATTTGATTAATTTGTATTCTTATAAAATGTTCTCTATTAAAAGTTTCTTTCGAATTAACGACAGTCTAGTAGAATTTTTAATAAAAATCTAATAAAAACTCAAGTTTTTTCTGCAAAATATCATAGATTCTTTAAAGTTTCGATCATTTCGACTAACTTATTATTTTCTTGTCATCTTCGGATAATTTTGAATCTATAAACCTTGAATTCAATTAATTCTTATCATTTTTCTATTGTTGTACTTTTTCAAGTCACACTTTTCCACATTTTTTAGGGTTTTCACTGAAATTTCTATACACACCTATTTTTAATCTAGAAATACTAACTTCTATGCATTTTCTCTCTAAAATTTACTCTACTGAAGATTTTTGTTGAATCAACCAAAAATTTACTATAATTTCAATAAAAGTACTGGAGGAACTCAAGAACTTTCGAGCGAACACTCTACATTTTTGTTTTAATTTCCGTACATGCCAGTTTATTTATTACTTTCATTTCGTCTCCGAATAATCGCGAATCTCCGATCAGAACAAAGTGACTGAACGTCATTGACAACTCATTGACCTCGATCACGGAGTCTTCCTCGAGCCCCACTATTTCCTCGATGCCTCTGGCTCTCGACGTTCCCTTGACCGAAATACTCAGAATGACCTCCCGACTCCATCGATTGTTATTCATCTCTACTTGTCCATTAATAAAGATATTTATTGTCCCGTTTGCCTGCAGTTGCCAGTGGAAGTGACCATAACCGTATCGGTGAAGAGTCCGTGAGGACCAACGACTATGCGAAGCCTTCAGACAGCGCTGGGCCATATCTAGTGGGTCCAATGGTCATTCGAGTATTTCCCGACGGACGTCCAGTCCCCGAGGATAAGAATCGACCCCTCCCCAGGGACGAAGACCTCGACGAGTTCAAGTACCCCAGAGTCCCCTCAGTTCCGGAGATCGAGGGCAGGAACGACCGACAGATGTACAAGAAACCTTACGGCTTACTCAAGAGAAACTCACTGGTGAAGGCGGGACAATGGGGAATTTTTAGTTCTCAGAGTAACTACTACAGGGGGAGTCCCCTTTTTCGTACTCGGCGTATGCCCGAATCCGTCAATATGCGAATTGTCCATTATTCCGCGTAGAATTTGACAAATGATGATTCAGTGAAGACAGATGAAATGAGAAAAATCGAGAAATTCTTAGGAATTTGTAAGGAACAGCCGATATCTTTGAAAAACCACTTGTGTGGTGAATTTCGAGTACTGTGAAACGTGGCTAATCATAAATTTTAATATCACCTTTGAATTTCGAGATATATTCGATGGAATTACGAGAGAAAAAAAGGAAAAATTGGTTGGTGCAATCAATTCAAGGAATTTTTTTATGGTGAATCAACCGTTAAACCAAAATTTTAATGAAAATAGCCTCATCTCTTCTTGCCTCCCTGAATTACTAATTGACGATTGGTCGGCGAAGAAAAAATAACAACGTGAAATTATCACCGACCATGATTGAAACCATAATCTCATGCTGATAATTCACTCATTTTATTTATTTACACCGCCACTCACTGAAATTTAGAATAGTCAGGGACACTCCCCGTGTAAATATCTCATCGTATCATTAGGCATCTTTTTTTGTCATTTTTTGTGGAAAATGTGTGATATTGAGGTTTAACTGTGGCGAGATTCACGAATTTTTTTTGGCAATTTCGTTTAGTAAAATGCGAAAAGAAGACAAGTGAATAACTTTTGAAAATAATTTGGTGCGTAATTGAATGACTATTGTGTTCTAGGTTCGTGATAAATTGATTGATTATTCAATTGATTGTGTGTTTTCATCACACTATGTTGTGTATGTCATATTGATAATACCTTAATTGGATATTATATTGGGTCGTATCCCAATATTGGGAGCGTACTAAATTTTTAATTTGCATTATCGTGAATCAGCTTTGTATTACTAGCATTTAACTAGTTCTCATTATTATTGTAAATATTTATTATCTGAGGAATTAAAAACGGAATGATGCATTGAAACATTTACTTAGTAGTAATTTTTCTTGCAATAACTATCAACTATCTGCAAGATGTGTAAAACAAATATTTAAACTTTTAATGTAATTTAAATCTTTTTGCAATACCTGCCCAAAAAGTTCACTTTTCGGTGCGGTTTTCCGTGCATAAAGGGATACTTTTCCGCACTCCGCACACAAAAACACCACTTTGCCTTCTAAACCTCCCCTCAAAGCGAATTGTGGCAGGTATTGCAAAAAATTGGGTGTGAAACACGTGCGTATCGCCTTTTTCGCCTCGTGTGATCGCCTAGCACTCATGGCGAGTGGCCACTCGTGCGAAAAAGTGCTACTTTACGCACTAGTTACACAATATATTATTGTGACACAGGTGAAAAAATTGGTCAGGGTTGTTGGTCGTTCACTACGCGCGCTCCCATTACGGATAGGTTGGAGGAAGTGTGCCCCATTACGGGTCGAACTAATAACTTGCCGATCAATTGCATGAAACCTAAAGGACGGCGAATTACGCGTATGAAATAGTATATTATGTTGCTTGAGTCCTAGCAACATAAAATCATTTAATAAAAACTCGGCAGGGGGTGGGGAGAATTTGCTCCCATGCTGATAAAATGTTAACCGAGTGATGATCTATGGATCATGACCTCGATCACTTCGATCGCATCACGCATACGCCCGGGAGCGTGAACGAATAAATATCCAAATTTTTCCTTTTTTAACAATAAACTCAGGGGAGGGGGTCCCCAATCAAATTCGTTTCGATGGCATTATGCGTGGGCGTGGAATCGTGAACGAAAAAACCCGTCCAGACACAGACATCATTCAAAAAAGCATCGGGGAGCTTCTCCTGGTCATGAAACGTCGATATTTCATGAAATTAGCAATTTTCATTTTCGGGGTGAAAACAATAACTTTCTTATCGGGAAGTTTGGAAGGGCACTTTTTTTCACTATTGTCGTAAAATGCTGTTCGATATACGTGAAAAAAATGCAGTTTCCAACTCGTCTGATTATAACTCTCGCCTCTGGTTCGGGTTTCAACCCTCACACCTAGAAATATACTATTTCGATACAAGTGAAAAAAAAAGTAGTTTTTAGCGAGTGGAGTTTAGTGAGTGTAGTTTGTATCAAAATAGTATATTTCGAAACAAGTGTGACAGGGTGGTAACGAGTGCGCAGTTGGCAGCTCGAGGGGAAGCCGAGGACTGCCAATCACACGAGTTAAAACACCCCGTCGCACGTGTATCCGAACTATACTTTTTGTTAGCGATGTTACGTTCAGTGAGTGGTAAATTGTGCCATTTTTCGTTTACTACTAAACGAAAAGTCTTTTCATTTACAAGTTTCGACTTTTCGTTTACTAGTAAACGAAATAGTATATTACGTAACGAGTGTGAAAAAGGCCCTTCGGCTCGCCTCGGGTTTCCTCGGTTGTTTCCGTTGAATTATCCCTCGGCTGCGTGTGTCCTACGACACTCCCTAAAAACATTGCCCCACTCGTCTTAACATTCCCCCCTTTTCGCACAAGTAACGTACACTATTTTTTGACACAAGCTTTTGAAAAAGTCCAGTCATATAAAAAATCTCGAGAGTATCCCTAACACTATTATGAAAAGGTTGGCGGCGAAATCCAAGTTAATTCATATAATCTCCAACGTCTGTATTCTACAAGACAGCAGAACAAAAAAATCAATATTTTCCAAGGTTTTCTTTATTTTAATACTCATGAACGCTTACAAATTAAATGGTATTTTTTCTGTTACATAGGAAATTATCTGCCTTTCCCTTTTATATCTAAGACCATTTCTTTGAATTCGAACAGGTAGAAAAGCAGAAGTAGATATCTTTGATAGAATCAATATTCTTAACACATATAATATATATTTTTCGAGCATACAGAAGGATTCAGAAGAAAAAAAGAACCAAAAAAAACAAAAGGTCAATATCCTCTGTAGGCTTTTCAAGAATGCAAAAAACCTGCCTCGAAATTCCCCAAATATTTCTCCAATGTTGGCTTTAAATGGCCATATAACTTACCATCAGAGTGAAAATTTGAATCCAAATATTTTGTAGGGTGACATGATTATTTGTCGAAAATAGTATATTTTGACACTAGGCCGTGAAGAACTTTTCTGGCGATGTGTCAAACAATATTTTTTGTCACGACGTCCGTGGGCGGTGTTTCACGGACGCGAAGCGGCCGTGAAGTAGTGCTTCACGGACTGAGTGACAAAAACGAATTCTTATGCCCTCAATAATTAACATACAAAGAGCCTAACAATCGATGCTTTCCAAAATAATCATTTCACCCTGTAAAATAATTCGATTGAAATTTTTACTCTGATGGTAAGTTATATGGCCACTTAAAAATCTTCTCAATTGAGATGACGGAGGCTGATGTTTTTGCTACCACGTAGTAGTGGCGAGAACGTTACCTGATTGGTCGAAAACGTAGCGTCTGCGCTACCTATCGGACGATTGGAGAAATACGAAACCGAAACAGTGACTGAAATGTCAGCTGGCGTGATTGAAAAGTAGATTCAGTTACCGAAAAGTAGTTTGGAAATGGAGGTATTGTTATATCCACCGAGGAGGGATTACTAGTAATTCCTCCTCGGTGGATATAACAATACCTCCATTTCCTGTGGCTTCCCCGCCGTTACCAGCAGTGAGCTAACTGACCGCGTTACCGACAAGGCCACAAGAGCGCCGCCAGCCCAAGCACCCACTTACCTTCAGATGCGACGAGGACTAACCGGTCGCGCCCTCAGAACTCAGTATTATTACTACCGTTCGAACACGCGACAGCTCCGGCTAAAGCATCTTTTGTATTGAAAGGTTAATATTTTTATAATAAATAATATTTGTGGTTCCCGAACGAATCATCATCCGAAACCCACATTCCGCCTAGAAACCCACACTTCGCCTAGCGAGATCCCTATAATCTCTGGAGAGATGATCGATAGATCACAGTAGTGTCAACGGCGCAAACAGGAAGTACTTCCTCAATTGAAATACGACCGACTGTCGATAAGACAGTATTACATGTACCACGCGGCCATTGGTTCGTTCGAATTAGATGGCCGCTCCATTGTCCATAGAGTGCTCAAGCTCCCTAAGTGCGGGAAAATTGAAATAAAATTAGATAAATAACACTAATTTTTAGAGGTAATCAAAATAAAATGTTTATATTTACTTTCAACTAGACAAACGTTAAGTATTTCGCTGAAATTTTCTGTCTCAGGTATTAAGTGGATTAGCTCTCCTATCTTCTCTCAAAAGTTATTTCAAGTATTTCTATCGGACGAACTTCGTCCCACTGGATGCAGTAGGGGACCAATCGTAACCGGAACTTGAAGGATGGGGTTGTTACACTCCCTCCTGGATCGTCCTGACCCAGCCGCAAACTTGGAGTGTACGTGACCAGAACAATGGACCTACATATGTGGTCCGGAGTTAGAGAGACAAAATGCTTAAATGTCACTCAAAAAAATAAAATGTATCTGGGAAAGGTCTTTTATTATAATCCCATGTTGAATTCAAATTTCCCTTGAAAACTGTATCAGACAAAGTACAAATGCCACATATTTTCGAAAATCTGTTTCTTATATTCTAAACCGTAAGAATATTTGCATTTAAAATTAATAAAAATTATAACATTATATAAGAATAAATTTAAATCTTATGGGTTTAATCTAGTATAAATATAGAGATTATAGGGACTCTATATAGTAACTAGTGGTCTACGCGACGGCTGTAGCCAAAGATATTTTTGTACTTAGGTAATTAATAAACGTTCAGAATGAATAAATATTATAGTGAAATACTTAATTATTATGAAACTCTCTATAGTTTCCACAATGGATGCAATGGAAGTTAGTTCCGTTTCGCCGCTCCAGGCTAAACTTGAAAGTACAATTGGACTCGCTATCATCCGATGGCGGCACGATGATGCTTGCTAGGGAAATTGAGGAGAATGAACGATGAGTGGTTTACACCGCACCCGTTCAAACCTGTCCAAAGAGCTCTCCACTGCAATTTGGAGCAGGAGGTATTTATTTTAATTGTTTTCAACGCTGGACGTTAATTACGATATTAACGTTGAGTCTAGGAGATATTTTTGCGTTCGTAAAAAGTACTCCTACCTCTCGGAATATTAAAAAATGTCAAAAACTCCCTCTGCCAGAAGTCAACTCGACATGGCTTTGATCTTGCTCATCCTGTGTACTTGAACCTGGTAGAAACTGACTGGGAATAGCGTTTTTTTTCAATCGACGTAGTTTAATCCCACATTCAGCAGAGAATTCTGTGGATTTTCAATAAAACTTTACACTAATGATGACAAAAGAGTGAAGGTCTATGGTTTATCGAATTATCGAGCACATTTTGAATTTGTCAGAACTAACTCACCTGGGAAAAAGAAATCGTCAGGTTTGAAATGGGCACTACACACTCGTGAATTTTTAACAATTTTATCGGGTTTCAATAGATTGAGCCATGTTTCTCTTATGTCAATTTCAACTGCACTTGCGAGGTTATTCGATGTTATGATTGAGTATTTCAGGTTCGGTGAAGGAATTGAGTGAAAACTCAAATCTGGATTTTTAACTACCGTATTCTCACAGTTTTTAACACAACACTTTCTTGTAACAACCTTTTTTTTACGCTTTTCGTATTTATTTGGTGAGGTATTCATTTTTCGGATCAGCTGTTGTGGATATGGTCAGATTGAATGGCGCGACTATGGGATATATACCACCGATCGCCCATGTTTTTTAGTGCCCGCTAGCCCACCAGGGGTGGAATTTTGTGCGTTTTTGCCTACACACCGAGGAGGGACTACTAAAGAGGCACAGCCCAATAGGCTTTTCTGTCCAGGCTTTTGACGGGCAATGAGGGGCAGAGATATTGCAGAATACTGTAA
>JAPYZN010007087.1:0-10120 GCA_030522865.1 Psyttalia lounsburyi | reverse complement strand
GGGACAAGCAAGGCTCAATCTTCGTGTACCAGGGCTTGGTAAACCAAGACTGTGCCTAGTTTGGTCCAGTTGTCAAAGCTTGGCACGTCCCGCCTGGGTATGAATCCTCGGAAATCATGGAAACCATTGAGGTTCTTATTGAGACAGCAGTTTCCGTAAAAAAATACGCAACATACAGTTCGCATGTCAATTATGTCATTCGAATTGGAAAATTTAACTGGCAGTATATTAATTTCTGAATCGATTCAGATAAAAATTGCGGAACTCTCTGGAAAAGTTTCCGGATTTTCCCTCCCACCATATTTCGCTCCAAAACTACAGAAGAGTTTCGTAATTGTTATTAAATGGTGTTTTCTGTCTGGGGAAAAATAACTCTTACTTAGTATTAAATTAAGGCAGTCAATATGTATGTACGTTATTAATAACCTAATTTTCAATTTTCATTAATGTAACGTACATATTTTTTGAACTGTTGGTACCGGATAAATGTTGCAGAATCCATTTCCGGATGCACTATTTGCAGTACCAAAATTATGATCGATACTACTCTATCTAGAAATGTGTCAGAAATTTTCTACAAATTTCTCGCACAGACAGGGATCATGTGAAGCTCGATATAAAATCTCTAAACTTTCTGCGATCACCAAATGTGTAATGAATGTCAGTTCACGCTTTAAGAATATAATGACGATAACGCAAACATTGCGGAAGTCTCTTCCGCAATATTTGAAGAAGTTCTTCTGAAGATTGTCTCCGCTTCTTATTCATTTCGGCCCCAGAAATTCTCAAAAATTCAGGAATTTTCTTTGATGATTGAAGCTAGGGATCCAGTCCATTTGCTAATATTCGTGACTTTTGCCCTGATATTATTCATTGCCTTGGTATTTTCTTTCATTTTAGTTCTTGTAAAACAGTCTAAAAAATCGATGAGGAACATAAAAATATTTTGTGGCGCTTTCCTTAATTTTTTCGATTCTTAGTAACCACTAGCGACTCACTAACTGCAAGCAGCCGGGATTGTGATGCAATTTATTGCACATGTCATAGCTTTTTGTCTACTTTTCCGATATCCTCAAAGATTAATTATTGACATTGCAGCAGGTCGAGTCCATGAAAACAATATGTCTTTATTTATAACTTATTCAATTCCATATTTTTATAGGCACTTGACGAACTGTGAAATTTCAGTGCCCACTCAATAAGATTTTAAGAGTTATTCTGACTAAAATCATGACAGTTGATGTTAGGTATAACAACACATAAAAGAGTGTGAAATCATAAGTATTAAATTTCGTAAAGCGGGACCCAATTTCATAGCTTTAGCTTCTTTCTGTGAATTTTACTTTAATCACCTATAAATGCGGATGATTTCGATGATTGTTTCTCCGTTCAGTTTTTTTCCTATATTTCGATTCGATGCTTATGTAAACTCCAGATTTGTCAGCATGTAAAAGCATATTTCATCGGTCGCATTTTCTCCAACATCCTGAACTTGTTTTTACTTATTGAAGAAGCTATGTGACACTTGCACAACATATATGTTACAACATCTGAACTCTGTTCGTGAATTCACATAATATTGATATTTTCTATTATAATAAATAATTTACGGGGATGTAGACCGCATTAAAAGATATTATCAATTATTTACTCGTTCCTTCATTGCAAGTGACCATTTCGTCAATATTATTTGTGAATTTGTTCTTTTAAAATGCGTTCTCTTTCGGTATATTTTTGATTTGATTTGTTTTAATTCATCTTTTTTATATATTTTTTTCATCAAGAATTTTGAAGACATTTCTGCACTCACTCTAAATTCGCCTATTCTAGACTCATCACACTAATGTTCCCAAGGCAATGTAAAAAAAGAAATCGATTCTCCCAGGTTCAAGTGCGTGAGTGACAATGAAATTCACACGGTCGATATGACCCGACATCGTATGTCAGACAATGTGTCAGCCAGCCGTCTGACCATGTATACCCTTTTTTCACTGAGACCTAACCGCTCGAGTGCACAGACAGTGATCTTGAATGCACTTTTGTACAGTCAAGGGAATCAAAACACTCCATTGTTCCCATTGCGATTTGTCTGGTTTCTTCCAGGGGATAAAATAGAAAAATAGAGAAGGGGTTGGACCTTTGGGCTTTGAACTTTACCGTAGAAAACACGTGGAACAAGGGAGAATGTCGTGTGTGCGATGAGAAAACGAGGCAAAAATAGATCCAAAAATTTTACTCCCATTCGGATTTTTAGGAATGAGTGATTGTTCCGTGGTTAGCAAGTAAAAAATGAGACAATTTGTTCACGATCGATCTATAATCCGATTGCAATTCTATCACAGCGCACGTGAATTGTCAATTAGCATGTGCATATTGCGTGAGGTGTACTTTGTTTTCGCTGCATCATTGAAAGATTGGAATTTTTGTTATTCCCATATTTTTATAATTTCACGTCGAGTTCGTTCTCGTTTACCGTAGTTATTTTTTCATGAAACGCATTATGTGTGAAGGATAATGAAAAAGAATTAAAATATGCATCATGAATAAATTGTTATCGTTTTTATTTGCATTATATTATCAGCGTGACGCTTTTCATATTGCATGCGTGGATAATAGATTAAATGAGGGTTGGAGCGAAACAAATGGATGACGTTGCCATGGAGGACAGAAGGATGAAGGTTGGAAACGGAGTGTTAAAAAAATACGGGAATGAGGAATGACGGTGAGGAGTTCCCCATGTTTCAACGTGACGGATGGAACATTCTACGTCGGGCCAAATACAAAAAAATGCAATTATCGCGGTAGGTCTTCAAACTCCATACAGTTGCACTCAAATGCCCTTGACCGCGTCGCCTATTGTCCAGTCTTCGTGGAATATTTTTATACCCACAAAGTTTATTTCTCTTTTTCTCCCGTACATTTGTAGTTATTGATTTGTGTACAGCTAGGCTATGTGACAGGGGAGCAGGCAATGTCATCGCTAATACGACATTCTTTGTGTTTGCAAATAACGTTAATTCGGGTTCAACACTCGGACAGTCTATCACATGTTGAATTTATAGGTGTTATTTACCCAAATAGAAAGGTGTCTGCGAGTACCAGGGAGGGAAGGGAGGGAGCGGATGGAAGGGAGAAGTTTGCGAAGCCACAGGCGAAAACACTTTGTGAGGTTTGGAGGGAGGGATGAGCAAAGTAAGTTGTGTTCGGGGGAAGGATACAGGTGGAGCGTACATTTTAGAAGCGTTTCGAGTTTTTTTGGGCTGATGAATTAAGAATTAAGGTTAAGCTCTCAAGCTCAATGTTCATAGCAGATGTAGACTCTTTTCATTGTTGAATATTTCCGACATCTACGCACTTCATAGACTTGTAACGATGCTCTTGGCAAGTTGAATCTCATGACTTTAATTATTCTTAGCGGTATTACAAGGATTAAGGGAAGTTTATCATGAGAATGCAAAAGATTCCTGATTAAGAACGAAAAATTAATTAATCATTCAACTAAAATTACTTTCTAATTGTTTTCTTCTATACAAAAGATGATTGTAACGATATTTGAAAACAGACTATTCCCTTTACTATATATATATAGTATTAGTAGGGTAGGCTCAGGGTTTTTCAGTCCTCCATTATATATTACATTGTATATTATGTCATATACTATATATAATAATATATAGTATATGACATATGTAATATCAACATCAAATATTCAATAATGAAATTATAAATATACACGATGTCCCGGAAAGACACCGTATTGTCCTGGCAAAACTAACTCACCACATAAGAGTAAAAAAAAGGTGTCACAAGGGTCACCAGGGGCCGGCTATGCATTATCACAGTTTTTTTTAATCAAACATGCCAAGAGGGGATTTTTTTCCGCGACCCCCCCGGAAAGGCGCACTTTCCTCTCGGGAGTAGAAAGAGGGTGAAATTTGGGGTCGAAAGTTCCCCCTCCACTTTTCTCTTTGAGGCCCCGCGGAGTTATTAAATTTCAAAGTTGACCAATCAGAGCGTAGCTTCACCCCGCGGCCAGTGGTTCTCAATACCATAATTGGAAATTGAGAAAAACTAAAGAGAATTAACACCTTTCCATGTGATTATTCGAGACTACGAACTCTTCCATGTACATTCTAAATGAAAACACCTGAAAATGCTTATTATTATCATTATTGTAGGCAGTTTAATTTCGAAATTTTCCTTTATTGTGAAGCTGAAAGGAAAAAGTTCTCACGATGTGTATCGGTCTGTTTAGTGTTTATTTTCAGGTTCTATCATTTCGGGTGCAATGATAGAATAAAAACAAAACGACACGAACAAACGTACCTTTGACGTGAGTTAAGAATGCGCGGGTAACAATAAACACTGACAATAAACACTAAACAGACCGATACACATCGTGAGAACTTAATCCTTTTCAGGTGTTTTCATTTAGAATGTACATGGAAGAGTTCGTAGTCTCGAATATCCACTTGGAACGGTGTTGATTCTCTTCAGTTTTTCTCAATTTCAAAAAAATATTAATAATACACGCTTCCTTCGTTCTAGCCCCCAACCTTACTTTCACGCGCAAAGTGTACCCCTTGTCTATTCATCTATAAAATCTAATAGGATACCTTTACATTTTCCGGAAGTATTCTGAATAATGATTTGCTATTTTTGCATGGAAGACGTTAATATTCTCAATTGGAGTAAATTCAGAAAATTGCAAGGAATTTAATTAGTCAAGCTTTTATCATTCTCGTATAATTGTAAACATCTGTTTGTGCAGCCAATTATCCGCTCAATTCAGTTCAATCTATTCACGTGTTACTGTAGATATAATGAACAATCGAACAATTCACTCAATCAACAATTGAACGGGAAAATGCTTTTGTGAACACCAAAGTCTCCCCTTGACTGCACTTTTCACTCACAATGATCTTTTAATCTTGAAGAAGCTCATCGGATTTAGCAAGCATCTCCATTGTTTTCAAATAGTTTCAACCCTGTGAACAATTGCCGGACATTCTTTACGAAATTCAACACAGCCCATAGACAATGTAAATTCAGCAGACTGTTTGCATGAAATTCCACAAGCTCTATCACAGTTTGAATAAATTTGAAGAAATTCTATTCTGTAGAATTCCAATGGTTTCAACATTCTACCACCTCAATGGATGGGAATTGTCGAGAAAAATGAAACAACAAGTCAAGCAAAGTTATTAATTTGCTGTGATAAAGTGGCAATGCAAACTGGAACTTCTTTTTATCCCCATCTACCCATCAATTACATCCACATATTGAGAAAGTTTCTCCGAAAACTTTTGACCTGAATGATTCACCTCATGATTACCATGAGAAATTAAGAATTGAATTTGCATCCTGTGAAATATTCAGAACATTTACAATTTTTAAAGTAATAGATACAGATTATATGTATGATCATGCCGTTTTCTAGGTAACTTTCCTTCACTGACAGGTGGCGCAGAAAGAGTGTAAAAACAATAGTGTAGCTTTACACCTTCCTCGCATCATCTATTTAAAAATACTACTTTCATACTACTTTCATAAAAAGAAACAACATTATATTTTTTTACAGACAAGTGGCGAGGGAATCTGAGAATTCCAAATGGCGCCCAAAATTTAATAAACGTTCATATTTGTTAGGATTAAGAAGACCACAGATAGGCACGTGGTTTAAGTAGTTCAAATAATATTTGAGTCAATTTCATATAAAAAACAATTAATATCTATGATATCAATAAGCAGTTGAAATTGAAATAAATTCAGTATATGGTCTCCATGAAAAATGTTTCTGATATTTCTATGGAGTTTTCCCCGGAAAGACATCCTTCATTATTTTTTAATGTGCTATAAGAGCGGGCATTGTCCACAACCCTCGTAAATGTCTCACAATAATGAGAGTCATAGGCTGTCCCCTCAGTGCAGACATTAGACTAGAGAGAGATGGAGAAACGGCGATGACCCATATATATTGCACTTCACTCCAGACATTGAGTGACGGATGCTTCGGGTAAGAGAGAGCACAGGTGCCCTTGTTTTCTTACTGTGTGAAGTATTGCACACATTGTTACCTAGCGAATAACCCACTGGAGCAATCGATATTCACCGACGGATCGATATTACCCCGGCAAGGCCACCGTACGGCCCTTTTGCATTATTGATGTCGAAATGGATGGCTTTATATGGAATGAAATATTCTATCCTCGCGCCAATGTAGAAAAACTCTAAACCTTCGGAGAGAAGATCTTACTGATATTTATTATCGTTGTGCAATCATTATGTGCATCTAACTAACCGGCAAGCCCACGTCAACATGCCCTGTATTTCCATATTTTTCACTTTTCCATAGATTATTTTATAACAGAGTGAGATAGTACAAGTGTTATTCGATTTCCCATCAGAACCCAGGATTAATCATTATTCTAATGATATTGTCTAATGAATTGACATGGTTAAGGGGTGTTAACACGTTAATTTTCATTGACATACAAATTTGGACATTTAATCTCAATCATTTAGACTGTAATGAAGGTTTCGTCATAATTATCATTAATATGATGGTGTATTTACAAAGGCTGGTTGAATACAATTTTAATTTAATATTGTTAGTCTTGCATGGCAATTGTGGTGGATACTGAAATGGACAATATGAATAATGTCAGTTTAGTGTTTCCGAGTGCTTGAAAAGTATAATGCAATCTCAATACCAAAAAGTTTCAGAAAACGACAAAAAATCGACGCCAAAGGTTGTATTTTTTTAGTTGAACAAAAACATTTTTTAAAGATCAGGGCTTAACCCAGGGCTTAATAGAGCGTCTTTTGTGACGATCTCCAATTTGGAGAATGACTGAGAGAATATTAAAGATTGAATTCTGCAATTCGATTTCTCGAATGCAAATAAAATTGGCAAATTGTTTGACACCTATTCGAAAATGGTTGATCGCTGTTTAAATATTTGGTTGATTAATCACTGAATTTTGAGACATATTCACCCTGTAGGAACAGAAATTTGAGTCTGTTTAACCCAAATACATTTAATTTTTTTTTATTCATAGCATTCAAACCACTTGATTTATTCTGCTAAAAAAAGGAAAGCTACAGATTCTCAAAAATGTATACTTAAACATATTTTCCTTTTTTTTTGGTTGGCTGAGCATATGGTAATTTCAAATACATTCCATTCTTCTTAAATCTAAGTTGATAACATTATTGTCAGTCCAGAAAACATGTATTTTGATGAATTGATAAGAATAATCTACTCAGAAGATGCTTACATCATTGATGTGGTCTTCTAAATTAAATTAAATAAATGTGGTCTTCTGATGTTTTAAATTTTGTTATGGTCCTAAATGTACAATCAAGTTCAGACTGAGAAATTTGAATACGAAAATTCTTCTACTTATTGATTTTATTTTACCGTTCGCTGAAATGTACATTTAAATGTTTGCTTCATAAACGTCATAAAGAGTAGCCCTTACAGCGAGACGAATCATCTCGCAATAAGAATTAATTTGAGTTACGGCTCCATAAGAGAAGTACGATGACGTTCGTACGATGACGTTCTCTACTACAAAATGATAAAAAGTGGATTACTGTAAGAGGAAGCAACGGGTTAAGACAGTTGTGTTATTTAAGAGGTCAACGAAAGATACTGTAAATAAATCCTTTTGCACCCCTGGTTTTTTTTCAAAGAAGAAAAACCGACCGAAAGGAGAGAATTTGTTGAAAATCAACACTGAGTCCATGTAATCGTTTATTCGAGCGACCCCTGAGCAATTTCGACAAAAATCTATTAGAAAATTACTATGACTAGTACAAATATTGGTATGCAATTTTTATTTCAAATAGAGTTATATTTTTTGCTAGAACGTCCTCTGAACGATCTCGACGGTCGTTTTTCTCCGTGTGATTGTCCTAAGGAGGAAATTAAAAAAATATATATTGTTAGAAATTTCTTGAAAATGAATCAATAACTTTATTTGAATTTTTAATATTGCGAATATAAGTTCCATTTAAGATTAACTAGTTGATAAATTTTTTTATTGAATATATTACTTAATTATTTAAGATATTGTTGAAATTTGTTATCAATTGAATATTTTAGACGATTTTTGTTTGAATTATGAAAATATTTCAATTTTTTTATTGTTATGTGAATCTCAAAATTGCCATTTTATTACACACTTCAACATTCGTCTGATTTTGCAATAATAAAATACATGCAATTTTCAGGTAAATGAATGATTGTTAAAAATCCTTAATTTTTTTCTTTTTAAAAATAAGTTTTTCGTTGAGAATGATTTTCGAACACTATAAAGGAAACTGTCAAACTACTTGAATTTCCTTATGTTTTATATGACTTGAATACCAAATTTTCGATGTCATTTTGAGGGGGGTATGTGACGTCATCCGAAGAATTTGGATGAGACGGCGCATGAAGAAATGCGACATTATAAAACCCACTGGACTGTTAAGGGAAATGCTGAAAAGGTGGTGTAGGGAAGTTTTTACTACATTCAAGCATTTACACTTGAATGCTTCAGAGGACTTCGTCGTAAAACGATATATCGAGTTTTATAAGGGTTTCCCGAAGTTGCAATTTGCAAGAGCACCTGAGACGATTTCTTTAGCACTTCGAGTTTGAAGAATGGTCTTTTTTCGTTGATTTTTCCTTTTTTTGTGGTATGAAGGCATGAAAAGGTCGGAGATATAAGCTGCATTGATGATTAGGTGTCCTTTTCTTTCCGGAAGATTGTATTGGAACAAAATTATATTCTCACAATTTCGGAAGGAACTTTCGTAATACTGGATGAGTTATTTCTGCTATTGTTAGACAATTAAATAGTTCTGGTGGGAGAATGCAAGCGTTGCGGTTCGGAGTTAAAGGAGAAATCGAGGATGGAATGTTTTTCATTGTGCCATACCTGCAATACTGAGAGTTTAAACATTGACATGATATGTCGAGAATTCAAACAGCCTCCAGGTCCAATTTGATTTAATATCAACGTGATGGTTCAGATCCAGAAAAATTTTCGAGATTTCTGGATATTAACATATGAATGCAGTTCGCCAGTGGCTCATTAGCTATGTTTGTAGATTTCCGGAATTTATTCCCGATAAACACCCGGTGCATAGATAATAACAGAATAATGACGATCATGATAGAATGAATAGCTTTGCGAAAGAGCGTAAAATATGAGTGAATTGGAAACTAGAAAAAATACCACGATATATTATAAGTTTAGTATTAGCATAGAGAAAGTTTGAGTTTCGACGAGAATACTCCTTTCCTACTGAAGATAAGTGTATAAATTATATAATTTTAAATACATTCGAATAGTGCAAATCAACATCCGGTGAGGTATAAACAAATCTCACAAGCACTCAGCATTATCCAGGGTACGCGACGCGGTTGCCACTAGGACCCCACTAGGTGCACAATGGTGTACAATGCTGCTCATTTCTCATCCTCCAGCTGTTCACCAAATTCAGTTCGACTCGATTTTATTGTGGATTTTCCTGAACGTAGGTACTAAGTGCCGAAGTAATTCAGTTCAAAAGAAAAATTTATATGAGTAGCTATACATTCTGATTACCACCATTTTGGTGATATGATTGTGAGGAATGAGAAAAAATTCTGATTTTCAATAACTTTGGTATTAAATTTAAGACAATGTGACCGAAATTGCCATTTCATCTAGTTCTATGAGATAATTTTCACATCAAAATTTAATTGCTACTGTGTCTGTTTGTCTGTGTGTGTGTAAGGTTCCAAAACCGTTGAAAGTAATGTAAAAACAAAATCTCACCACAAAGATTCCAAATGGGTGATTTTTCTCCAAAAAAAGTCATTTTCCTGTAGAAAAATACATTTATTACCATTCACTGAAGTATTGTCTAACACAACATTTTCCATTCATTCCCATTTCCGGGTGTCAATCGAAGCATCTAACACGAAAAAATAATGCGAAAGTAGTTAAGTAAGGCGGGTTCTGGCGCAACGTTTTGTCGAAGACCTGGGCTGGGATCTTGAGGGCACTGCGAAAATCTATTCTGTACTTTCAAAAAAATCCGGAAGGGGGCAAATACAAATTGCCAAGGCAAACGCAATGAG
>JAPYZN010007083.1:1696-14932 GCA_030522865.1 Psyttalia lounsburyi | reverse complement strand
GATGTGTGAGTCCAACCAGTGACACAAAGTGTATGATATGCTCGGAACTAGCGACTACGAAGTTGTACGTAATTGTCGCGACGTTGGTTACTGCGGAAAACCGTTTAGGACACTCCGCACAGTTTGCCGATCGGTTGAGGCCCAAGACTAAGGCAAACGAACTCAGCGTCGGTGGAGTGTCGGCCAATAGAACGCAGGAGTCACTCGACGTTGAAGGGTTTGCAGTTCAACGGGGACTGAGTCCGTTACTGGGCGCTGTTCAATTCGAGGCGTCCAGTTGGTGTTGCTTGATCACGCGTTCATTTAACATTGGGCGCCGAAAATGCTGATATCTGAGACGGATATTCTTTACCAAATGATAACCAAACCCTGTATTTGCGTCACAGGAAGTGGCATGCTCACTAAAGCAGCGCCTTTCGCGCCATCTCAGCGGTAGCGATCGGCGAGCAATGAGTAAAATTCAACTCGGTGTTGACTTGAAATAATTTGGAATTTTGTACATAACACTGGCCAGACAGCCGACCGGCTGGCCAGCTGGCCGACCGGCTGGCCAGCTGGCCGACGGAGATGTCCGGATTCTGTTTTTTTTGGAAGAAGATGAGCCCTTTTTGGCCCTTTTTTGCCCTTTTTTGGGTTTTTTCGATTTTTTAGCACGTTATCGTCGTTTTTGAGGGATTTTGACAGCTCAGGGGGTTCTAGGGGCTTCTACTTTCATTTTTGGGCCCTTTTGGCGTCACTTCCAGGATATTTCAAGCCGTTTACCGATTTTTAGGGCCCTTTTTCGAATTTTTTCTCAGAAAACTGCCGATATCTCGAAAACTATTAGGTGTACCGCCAAATTCCAAACGGATTTGGAAAGCTGAGGAAATTTGCGATCCACATAGCCTCTCACATTTCATTTTTAGTGAGTTTTTCGGTTTTCGTTTTTTGACCGCTGGTGCCCTCCGATTTCAGCGATTTTCGGCTGGCTAACCACATTTTCGGCAATATCTCAAAAACTATTAGTCCTATCGCCCAGGGGTTGGTCTCATTTGAAAGCTGAGCTCATTTCCGAGCGAAATAGCTTATTTCCAAATATCTAAAATGATTTTTCCACCTTTTTTTTCGTAATTTTCTTGATTTTAGAAAAATTGTAAAAACAATTTTACGGATTAAAGAAAAATGGCGTATGAAAAATTTAAAAGAAAACTTAATTACAAGTATTCGATGGCATCAATAAAGAATTTTAAACTTTTATATATAAATTACTATATTATATTATTAAATTAGGATTTGCTCATTACTCTTCCATTTATTAAGTAAGGTCCGGGAAGGAAGATTTTTGTCCAAAATATCCGTACACGACTGCCCAGAAAATTGTCAGCAAACTGCATTTTACGGCAAGAATTTCGGCTTTGTGAGAGAATCCAAAAATGTAATTAATAGCTGAAAAAATGATAATTAACTGTGACGGCGCGGTAATTAACTTTCAACGCGGAGAGGATGGGCCATTGATTTTTTATTTACAATTGAAAATAGTGTAATGAAGACACTCACCACACACACAACGTCAACTATATTTCGATGGCAGCCTGTCAATACGGCAATGAAAAATGTCCGATTGAAAACCATTTCTACTAATTTTCATAGTCACTGGGCACTCGTAAAACCCAATTCGCGCGTTATGAACATTTACTTTCTCTTTTTCTAGGAGAGTGTCTCCGAGTTGTCTCAGCCACTCGGGGGTTGCCCCCGAGTTGTCTCAGCAACTCGGGAGGTGTCCCCGAGTTGTCTCTGCAATTTGGGGGTCTCCCCGAGTGTCTCTGTAACTCGGGAGGTGTCTCCGAGTTGTCCCGAGTTGCAGAGACAAGTCGGACACACTTCCACATCAATAATTATCTTATGAAAATTCATCGAAAACCTTTGATCGACAAAAACTGATAGATTTTCCGATTTGTCTTGCTGATATATTGTCTATAATAAGTCCTGCTGATCAAGTTTTTGAGTTTCACCATCACCAGAACTACTGTGATTAGATTAAAAACACGCACTTGAGCATTAGATTGGATTGTTGTTCTTCAAATAAATTGCATCACCTCTAATTTTGCTTTCAAATAATTTAAACGGCCGGTAGAAAAAGACGTGGAGAAAACATCTTAGTTGCATGGAAAATTTAATGAACATTCATTATTGACAAAGTAAATAAATAAATCGTTTCGGTATTGGGTCACCTTTAATTGTCACATAACTTTGTTTAAACTCTTTTGGCAAGGGGGGCGTGAGGATCTCAAAATCTAAGAGACAGCTCATCTTGTAGGCGCCCCGAGCAAGATGTTATTAATTAATAAATGGACGAGAAGCGAGCATAGCAATTAGGTATTGGGCTATCTTTGACCACCATTGAATTTTGCATAAATGTACGCATTGGGTTTTCCAAAATATGCACCCCTCCTGCTCACTTGGGGTCAAATTTTTAATTGCTGATAAGTCTTTTATTTTGAATACCAAACAGCGAAAAATACACTACTTTTAACCAAATTTGAATACTTGCATGTCCCCTGCTAGCTATAGATAGCCATGCTTCTCTGATGTAGAAATCTCTCATGCGCGCAACCGAATGTGGACAAAACTTCTGCGCACGTTGCTCCCTGTGTAGTTCGACGGAGTGTGCTTCCCTCTTGTGTATAAAACGTGTTCAAATTGATGTGTACATTGCGACTCTTACACAACTTTTTTCTGGCCGTAGCCAATACTGCCATCTGTGATCTCATTTTCGACCTTGTTATATTGACGTTTGCTCGTGTACCGACCGAGCCGCCACTTGCATATAGCTTCTGGAATTCACCACAAAGGGCGATAACGTAAAATCGCGACTTGGCACAAAATCCCAACAGAAACAAAGATTTGTCGATTATATTCCGAGGATTTATAGTGAAATAATGGGCGACAAGGAGGAAGCGGATTCTGCTTCGAATCAAGCCATCCAGGAGGGTGAAAAGGTGATTACAGAGGCCGAGGGTGACACTTCGAATCCACCTGAGTGCAACATAGCTGAGAAAGATGAGCCCCAGACTGTTGCAAAGGACAAAACAAAAAGTAATTACACTTCTAGGAGCTCTACCCTTTTGATAAAATTGAAAGATTATTAAAAAATATAAAGACATATATGAAAAAAAAATTAATAGGAAATCCTTGCGAATTCGTGGCCCAATTTTACTGAATTTGACATTTTTTATAATTTTCGGACATTACTATTGAACCGTTCAATCGAAAATCCTTTACTGAAGAACTCATTTTATTTTGTTGACAACTTTTTACAGACATACTCGGTTGAAATTTGAGGATTTTCCTGTCACTCTGCTTTCCTTGTTTTTCATATAAAATATTGAACAAAAAAAAACTTGATAAATTACAGCCCAACTTTATAGAAAATATTTCAATGGAGTAAGTGGTAAGGAAAAATAGAAGTTTGTTGATTTTTCTATTGAACATTTTTTAAAAATGCCCAAATATTTGTAGGAAATTCAATATAAATCGAATGGAATTATTTTGCGCATTTGCCGATGACATATTAAAAATTGAAAATATCAAGTGCTATGTAGCCTAGCCGAGGACTATAACTACTTTAACGAAGAGAAATAAAGGGCGATGAGTGTTGAAATTCTATTTTTTTATTTTATTTCAGTCGATATTTTGTTGAAAGCAACTGGTAATGCCCCAATAATGAAAAAGAAAAAATGGGCAGTGAGTCATGATCAACATATTGGATGGATCTCGGAGTTTATCAAGAAATACTTGAAACTGGACGCCAATGAACGATTGGTAATGTTGTTACTTTCTTTTGTAAATAGTAATGGTATTGGAATGAGGATTAATCAACAAAAAATTTACTCTACTTTTATACTTTGATTGATATACGCGAACTCTGGGATTTGTAATATATATATTTTTCCCTTTCTCATACCCTTGCGGATCATTCATTACAAACGAATACTTTCAAAAAGCCTTCCGTTTGACAAGATCCAATACGGATAAGAGCAATTATTGATGAATTTTTTTTAATTTCATTTCGTTCAATAAGAAATAAAAAAATTAATAAAATTGCCAAATTTCCATCGGTCACGAATTTATCAAATCCATTCAATTGCAGTTCCTCTATATAAACCAGACATTTGCCCCAGCACCCGACCAAACCGTGAAGAATCTCTACGAGTGCTATGGAACAGATGGAAAGCTCATAATTCATTATTGCAAGAGCCAAGCGTGGGGTTGAAATAAGAGACAGCTTTAATAAAAAAAAATCATCCATCATCCAAATATTCATCACTGTGCGCCAGTCATCGCTAGGCACAATTGACTTTTCTCCGGGCGTCGCTTGCCATGGGTCTCTCCCTGGGACTCATTCCTCAATGGAGAATACTCCTGATTTCCTGGAGCGTGCTTCTCCTCTCGACACCTACAACTGTCCTGGGCAGGACTTATCGGATCATATCGACAGACTTCACAATGTTTACCTGCAAACATTTTTAATTTAATATCATTCAGTTAAGGAGGTGTTTTTATTTTATTTTAGAATATTAAAGTGATTTAAAATTTCAATATAAGCTCTCGCTGATTTCGTGTCAAACTTTTAAAAAAATGCTTCTGCTCTGTGTATGAAGTGAGATTTTACGCACGCTTCGATACTCGCGACAATAGTGTTGTTAGACTCGTGGGATTATTTCACTTGTCTTTCGGCTCGTGCTATAAAATTCCCACGAGCCCACAAGTACTTTCACGCAATCGTATCAAAATCTACTATTCATTGTCAGTGAGAAAAGAATAATTCAAATGAGAGCCTCAATTCAAAATCGCGTTTTCAAAACTATTTCTTCAAAAATTCCTATATATTTATTAAATTATAAATCTTTGTTTGTTAATTATTTATCATTAAGTTTAGTTAATTCGTCTATATACAAATTAAAGACTGAAGGAGCCAAGTGGTTAAAAATAATTGTAATAGCTTTTTGTAATTCTGAAGTGATTGTAAGTTAAAATATTCACTTTCGTGGACTGTCCTGACACTTTCGTTCCCTGAACGTTGACTGATTTTGTCAATGTTCTCCTCTTTGATTTGTCGGGAGTCCCTGGAATTCTTGGAGACCCTCGAGTGCTTCGAACTCTTGGCAGAGTCCAGAGGAAGAGCTATGGGATTCTTCCACACGATGACTGCACCATCTGCACTTGCACTGACGAGGTGAGTCCCTTTCGGGTCAAATTTACAGGCTGTTATTATGGCTGCATGGCCTGTCCCCACGTACGTCACCTCAGCTGTGTGGTAATCCCAAAATTTCAGCAGACAATCACTTCCTCCAGTGATGAAGTAACGACCATCTGGACTTATGTCCAGGCAGTTCAGAGCCCCCACTGTTGAACCCTCGGCTTCGCGAATCAGGGAACCATCCAAGGTCTCCCAGTAGCTGATCTTTCTGTCGCTACCGCAGGTCAATATCTGGAGACCGCTGGGATGAAATTTTGTTGACATGTGCATTGCATTTCCCATCATTATCTGCTTTCGACAGCAGTTCCTAAACATTTTTTTCAATTGAATGATTTCGTCGAGAATTTTTATTTTATTTGTTTTAGAAAATTAGAATTCCATATTTAGACGTAATCTTAGACACAATCTCGAGATTTGATTTTTCAATGTACGGGCACTGATTCTATAGTCGTAAAATTCAGATTTCCAACGTGAAACTAATAAATGCTTTCAATAATTCCATTCCAGGTTTGCATTGATGATTTAATATTTCTCCGCTCTATTGTTGAATCTCAGGAGAAAATGAGATAAAAACGGTCTTTAAATGTTGTAAAATGATTACGTGATATCCCAGATAATGCAAGTTCCATCAGTACTCGAACTGACGACCTCCTCGTCATTCTGGGAAGCATGGAGAGCGGTAATGGGTCCTCTGTGCTCCTTCAACAGTGCTTTGAGTTGCTGAACATCTTTCAAAATCCTCCAGAATCTCACTTGGCCGTCACATCCCCCCGTCACCAGTGTCTTCCCATTTTTCGTCAGACAGAGAGCAGACACTGCGTTCACATGAGCATTCTCGATAGCGAAGAATAATTTTCCACTCTGGGGCCTGAAGGCTCGAACAATTCCGTCGTTCCATGCTGATTACAAAAATTTATAGTTAAAAGTATCCTTGAAACATCTAAAGAGTGGAATGCAATGGGTTCTCAACTTGGATTAGTTCAGATAACAATAACAATTGAGTCATTGCTCAACCGCTCTGTTGAGCCTTAATAAAAAATTATGGCATGACAATTACCAGACATAATCAATTTTCCGTCGTACGAGAAACTTAGACACGTGCAGACAAAGTTGGGTACAGTAATTCTGAGTAATTCCTTTCGCGTATCTAAATGCCATAATCGAATGTCATTCTTACTTCCTGTTGCAAATATCTCGCAATAATTGCTGTAAATAATCAGAATTACATGAGGATTATCACAGTGGGAACTTTGGATTGTGCAGGATGTTTTTTTAAATTGCTCGATTTTCTAATTGAATGAACTTATTTTGGCGAATGATAAGAGATTCAGGAGTTGTAGGTGATTGGAAATATCCGTATTGCGCACAGGAAATTGGACTAAAAATGATTAATTGAAATTTCCGATGCAGTTCTTAGGAACTTTTGACGTATTACAGTTCTAGTGAAATTATAAGAAACTTCGGGATTAAAAATCCACAATTTAATGAGAAAAATCCATAAGAATTATGAATGACAATCCACATGAAGTACGTTAAGGTTGAACGGGGAAAGGAAAATTGTCTTTTCTCCAACAATTATTAATGGTTTGTTATGAAGCTGCTTCGTCGAATCGATAATTAGTTTATACAGTCGATGATGGAATTTCATCACGAAAAATTCATAATCGTGGAAGAAGTGACAATTGTCAAATTTTCTGTAAACACTGGGGCTCTGTTTCCCTTTAAAATAAATACGCATTCTTAAATTTGTTATCAATTGAAATTTCATTAAATAGGGAATTCTCGTCTTCCCGCAGTGCAATTTAGATTGAGAGTTTCTTTAATTTTTAATAATTCAATGAGGAAACTGTTTGAATGCTCTTTATCCAAATTTCGATTTTCTTGATTTTCTTCAATAAAAAAATTAAGGAAGCTAGCTATTCTTAGAATATATAAATTTTAATTACTGAGGAAATGCGATATCGTAAATTGCGTCAATGTGACAAGTTAGAGTAATCCTCGGTGAGAAATCTGTTAAACAAATTTGATAAATTTCGCAGAAGGATGTGCCAACTATAAATGAGTTTTTCCCGTGCCTCACTATGGATGTGACTGAGCCTCCGACATGCGCTTTCATCATCTGTAATGAGTAATTAAATTATGAGTGTTCAACAATTTATTAACATTATTGGTAAAAGAAAATTTCTCTCAGTGTATGACGATTTTTCAAGACAATTAAATTGAATTTACAGGTCGTAATTGTGGAGTTGTCGGTAGTTTAACGGCCTCTTTGTTCGATGAGCTTGCCGGATGTTCTAAAACCCCTGCAACCTCGACTGTTCCATCGCCAGTCGCTACAATGAGTTTTCTGCCGGGAAGAATCACCAAATTCGTAATTCCTCCAGAGTACAAATCCCCAGTTGCCATTTTTACTTTCTTCGGATTTGTCGATACTTTCGAGTAGCATCCAATCATAACCGGCAGTTGAACTGGTTCCATGATCGATAAATCAGCGTCAAAGTTGAGGCTGAGCCGAGGAAAACATGATTTTATTGAGGAAAATTCCTCTATGTCGTTCAATAAATGTCACAAACAAGGAAAATGGAATGTAGCCTCCTTCGTGAAATTCATCAAGTTTAAATTCCTTACCGGGCTCTAATGATGTCTCCAGTGGAAGTCCCACAATAGGCCTCCTCATCTTTATCGTCTATAGTAATACAATTAATGGATCTCCGTAGTTTTCCAACTTTTATTGGCACCCCGTACACTTTTCGAGTTTCCGGATTTATTCTCCAGACTTTGAGATTCTCTTCTCCACCGGTTATGAAGCATTGATTCCGGTGATTTAGGGTAACGAGAGTGGTTGCACTTCCGGTTATTTCCGTACTCGCGTGTGCACCTTTTGAAGCATCATCAAAAAGAATATCAACAAATCACAATCAGTAGTTCAACAGCTCCTAATAATTTTAAACTATTAACAAGTCTCGTAAAAGATTACAGAAAATCGACGGTAATTTTGATTCCATTTTTTAAATCGATTTAACAGAGCCGATTTTCGGTTTATTGGACAAAGTAAACTGTCAAAAATCAGAATTTAAGCCAGCGTCTTGAGAAAAAATCCACAATTTGAGGCATGTCTATTATGATTAAAGATTAAAAACTAAATATTATTTTATCATTTTTTAAATATTTCATTCTGAAATATTCATTAAAAACTAGCCAATAATTAAAATTGCCCGGAATCATTCTACCGTTTCGGTAGGGAAATTCGATCGCGGAAAGTTGTGACTAGAGATAATTGCATAGATAATAACATGACGTAAAAAAGTTCGCATCATACTTTTTTTAAGGAAAAGTTCTGTACGTATCAATTTTTCCGTATCTCACTATATAGGAATTTTTGTTAGGCAAATTTGACGAAAATCGGACGGAGAATTCTGTACAGATGAAAATATTTAATAAAATTTTACAAATATTCAATGAAATTTTAACGTAAAATTGAAGTTTTCTATGGAGCTCTATAGTTTTTACGGAAAATTTCTCTCTGTGTGAAAAAATTACCGCATACTGCTGAATTATTGCAGACATCCCAAACTACGATATTTCCATCGTCCTTGCCCCCTAAACTAATGAGATAAGTTCCTTCACAAGTGAAACAAACGTCTTCCACTTTAGCTTTATGGATTTCATAACTTCCTCTCTTCTTTTTTCCATTGAAGTCCCATATTATCACAGCAGCCTGTTGAAAAGAAAATATTAATTAATGTTCAGTAAAAATAGCTGCAGTATATGAAATGCCAATCAGGAAAAGAATCAGGGAAAAACGGATCGGCCTCGAGAGTTTCCGAGGATTTTCAATTGTGTAATATTTTCAAAATGACAGGATTGGGTACAGATAAGAGAATAAACTATAACTTTATTGAATTAAATCAAAGTTTTCTCTGTATTAAAACGATTAATGAATACGACTAAAAATTTGGTGAAAATTCTAGAAATCCTCAAAAACAAAAAAAAAGGAAGAAACTTCTTAAAATAAAATTTAAAAATGCGTCTAATATTTTTTATTCAATTCTTGTCCGCCGTTTCTCCCGACTCTTCTCAAGACCCTATCGCTTCCGCAAGACTAGACTAGACCACTAAAAAACACTTGACTTTAAATCCTAAATGTGTAAGTTGTCCCGAAGCAATGAAAGAGCCACAACGTGAAATAGTAAGCGTAGTCACAACGTTCGTATGTCCAGCAAGGAAATCCTGATATCCACTATCAATATTTCTGACAGTAACTTTGCTTCCCATTGAATAAATCAGATGTGTGCGATCCGGATGAATGTGTAATGCATTTTTCGTTCTCCCTGGACAAAAAATATATATATAATAAATTATTTTTGTCCAACCGATGGGAGAAAGTGAACATAAAATCGTTTGCAAACCGTCGAAGCCAATTATTCCCAGTATATTCAGCTCCTGCACATCCATTGCAGTCGAAATAAGTTAGAAAAACACGTGACAAACTTTATTTAGGCAATAGAATAAATTAGATCCTGACACCGGGCTCAACGACATTTAGTGAAGCCAATAATTCCCGCGCGGTTTCTATGGCAACGTCAGGCTCGCCAAAGTTATGGAAATGAAGTTAGTGTGTTTACCGAGTGGTAGCCCTGATTTTTTAAAAGTTTTCGGGTACTCCAACGTCCGCTTGTCACGATCCGTTACAGTCTGCTGGCTCAGTAGCACTCAATAACAAAATAAATATAAACAAACGTTGATAATATTATTGTGGAACAGATAATACGATATAAATAACAGTATGGATCTGTTTACGTAAGTGTTCATTGATTTATTAACTGCATTTTTGTTTTTATCGGTTGATGATTGATGGAGTGTGCCAAGAACAGCCAGACTCAGCAGGATTAACCTTTATTCCCCTAGAGAGTGAAAAGTGCGATTCTAACCACGCTTCGCTCGGTTAGATCGTCCTTTTCAATCTCTACGCGCATGGAATATTGTGTGCCACACGGAAGTAAAGTGTTTTCTGACTCAAGTAATTATAATCCTCGCCTTCGGCTCGAATTATAAACTCACATTTCGTCAGAAAATACTTTAATCCCTAGAGGCACAATATACTATTGAATGTGTGCTGTCCTGGAATTGATCAATGAATGAGATTGTTGATTTTTGAGGTATTTCATTGGATTGGGAGGTATTTGAGGAGGATTGAGAATACTTGGACGAGGTTTTTGGCTATGATTGTGAGTGGATGATATCTTGAGTTGGCGTTTAGTGATGTTGAGTAAGATTTTATGACGGCTTATTTTCCCAATTGACATTTTATAGTAATCCCTTTCTGACGTTTTTATTATCAGCTGATTATTCGACTTCGAGATTTCAATCAATATTTACATCACCCTGAGTTTTCTACCCCAATCCACAGTCAACTCTGGGTCTGATTCATGAGGGTAGAAAAACATATTTTATAACATCTCCAGAAAATTACAAAAATCAAATTCAAGCAATAAATGCATAATCTACTTTGATTATACATATCGAATTGCGCACAATAAATTGAACATTTGCAGTGATGCAGTTGTACAAATTGTTATAAACACAGCTGATAATAATCAATCATTCTTACGGTTTATCGTTTCGCTACTTCATTACAATAAATCACGATTGAAGGAAAATTAGTACAAAAATCAACATTCATCTGTAAATTCGTGCACTCTTTACAAATAAACATCATGGATTTATTGAAAAAGGTATCATACACTTGGAAGTCGCACGACTTATCTGACGAAGATATTTCTCTCGAATTGGCTCAGCCCAACGACTGGATTTCGCTTAAAAATTAACGAAATAATTCTAAACAATTCGATCATTAACACCGACAATGTTGGAAGCCAATCAGTCTGATGATAGAATGACATGCCAAGATTCTTCGTAAAGAAATTGACAACAGACACTTGTAAATTATCATGAGTCGAAATCATTGAATACAGTAGCAATGATAACTCATCCTGTCGCATTACGCATTATCTCACGTTTGAACGATTCGCAATTATTTCGCAGAATTATCAAACTTTTTTTTTTCCTCATAAAGAATTTTGTCTTGATATCCTTGAGAAACTTTTCACTGTCCAGATTATTTCCTAATCAATCAGATTCGTATCTAATCCTCTTGTCCGTCTGTGGCACTCCTAAATTCATGATAAGCATTGTCATGATTTTTGTAAGTACCTCTCGATTAAGAATTTGGGTCCAAGGGAAGGCCAAAATTCCATATCCGTTTCCTTTTAATCGGTCGCACTAAACATTTTTTTTCTGTTTTAATTGGCAGATAGAGTTATCTCTTTCACTATTACAATTTTAATCTCTAGAACAATAATGAAAGCACGGAAATGGAAATGAACCAAATGTTGAGACAATCCAAGATTTTTCAGATGAGAATGAATTATTTGGAAATAAGTCATTCGAGTTTTTTCTTTTAATCATTATAAAATTGTAAAAGGTCCAATAGAAGAAAAGAAAAAGCATGTCACGGTCATGTTTATAATCTTTGATTGGGTTGAGATTAGTGAACAGACTCATGAAGGGGATCACTTTGAATATCAAAACAATTAGTTAAAAAATAAGAGTTTCAGAAATTTACGGAAACTTTTAAAATAAGTAAAATAGCAAATTTAATAGAAATTGTCTCCTTTTCCCCCTCAATTTTCCCATTTGAAATTCGGAGGGAATTGAAAGTCTCCATTTACTTCTCTCTGATAGACATTCTAATGAATTTCAGATGTCTCGACCCAAAATTCTGGTCCAAAGCAAGGCTAGAAACCTTCACCAACTGGCCATTTAATCACAAGGTTCCCTGCAATCCCAAAGCAATGGCAGCCGCTGGCTTTTTCGCGGTCAATGGTACAGAGGAGCCAGATCTCGCTCAATGTTTTTTCTGTGGGAAGCAATTGGACGGTTGGGAAGCAACTGACGATCCTTGGCAGGAGCACAAGTCCCACCAAGTCAATTGTCCCTACATCAAACTAGACAAAACTGTAGAGGAAGAGTGGACGCTCGAGGAGACATTTTCATTGCTGCAGGAGTACTACCGAAGTTTGTGTGTAAGTTTCTAAAAAAAACTCAATTAATTATCAATAAATTAAAGCGAATAATAAAAATAGTTCTTCTCTTGATATTTCTGATCCAAACATGAAACGGATCTTTGGCGTCAAACTCTCGGAGTTTCCGAATTCTCCGTCTATTTGATCCCCTAATTTGCTGATCTAATCATTATTTTTCTCAATTTTTCCTTCAGCATCAAAAAGTAAAGTCTTTGAAAGAAAACATTCAGCGCGAGACCCAGAAATTAGCAGCGGAAATTCCAAAACTACTACAAAAATCCAAAAAGAATAAGAAGAGCATGAAATAGTACTGTATCAGTTTATTAATTGTAAGTTACTTTAATCTCTGTACAATTTTTATATTTTTTTATCGCAAGTATTCGTATATTTAATTAATCATCTAGAACTAACGAAGGATCACGTGACTTCGATGACCTAAAATCGAAAAAGTCCCTAAAATATGCTTTGTCGTTTCATCTTTCATTTCGATAACAAAAAAAAAAACATAAAGAAAAGAATGTAAATTGTTGATCATCGAAAAAAAATTCCATTGTAGCTGATAGCCATCGAATAAATAATCACTTAATCATCACTTGAGGGAATTCTGCAAATTTTTTTTACCTTTATTTTACGTCATTCAATTACGGTTTGCGGTAAGTAAACCCAGATATTCAAGATTTTCCACTTGTCGATTCTCCCGGACCTGGTATTCATTTAGCAGGAAAAATGAGAGAGACGATATGAGATTTGCCATCATTAACACAAGTGGAAATTTTCGTGGATTAGTTACAGTATAATATTCATGCTGAAAACAGGCACACGGGGGTGTTGAGATTGTTTACATTAGATAACACAATTTAATCAGAACTTATCAATTCATAAAAATTAAGAGGCGGGAAATTCATATGGAAA
>JAPYZN010007072.1:0-16871 GCA_030522865.1 Psyttalia lounsburyi | reverse complement strand
ATAAATATAATTAGTTCCAAATTTAAGACGTAAGTACGATCAAATATCGTTTCATCGAATGCGCGCGTAGCCGTGAGAGTTTCTCTCATCGCGCGCGTAGGCATTGCTGGCAAGTTGGCGCGACCAGTGAAGGGTTAATAGAAAATTTAGGAAAGTTTTAACTTGAATACTCATTTTGGGATGAACAAATTTAAATTTGGAAACTCTGATCTTCCAAAAAATCGGAATTCTATTCAATTTTATCCGTAATTCGAAATTTCATGATTTTTGAAATTAAAAATGATTAACCGATCTATTGAGAATAGAATTTATTTATCAAATCTATTGTCCAATTGATTGATTCATTGATTACTTCAGTAATAAACTAATTAATCAATTATCGAATTCAATAACCTCTTCGGAATTGACCGTTTACAAAAATAAAATTGTCAACTAGAAAAACAATTCAAGACTTCATGAGAAAATCAATGAAGTCTGTGAACTTGCGTCAATTATTTCATGAAAAGTACCAGAAATCCAATGTCCCCGTTAGTGCCACTATCCCCGTATCTACCACCTTGAGCCGTTTTTAATGAATATCACTGAGGGATTTATGAAGAAGTATAAGTAAATAGTCTAAGTACCAAGAGTACTTTATATACTGCAATTCAGAGTGAAAATAATCGTAATCGGATAATCAGAAATATTTTTAAATTAATCAAAAAGTGTCTGCGGTGGACCGCCGAGGTGGCACTTACTAGAACAGCCCCCAATTCGCCATGCTCCGATTTCTGCCACACGTATTTGACAGCAATCTATCCTAGCATAATTTTCAACCGTACTTTCCTAGTATAATGGCATAATGTAGACATAACTTTTCTGTTTATTCCCAATTCTAATGATGATTCAATATCATTCTGGCCGTTATTATTCGGTGATATCCTGTTCAATTTGCTTCACACGTGGCATTAACTGACCCGAAGGGTGGCATTGACTAAAACAAGCGTTTTGCAGAAACTGACGCAAACCAAAATTTTTCTAATTAATTAATGTAGATTACTTTAGGCATTTATTTCAAGGAATGAAGATCCTTAATGCTCAAAAACACTGTGAACTGACTACTCAATAGGTTAAATTTACCGGTTGTTACAAAAATATGTGCATTTGACCGTGCGGAAAGACTCGCAAAGGCTCTTGGTGGCACTAGCGAAGACATTGACGGTAATTAATTGATCATTGAATTGATGAAACAATTTATCCATCATATCTACTTCTCAATTTATTCAGTCATCCATCAATGAACAACTTACTCAGTTGATGGAATGATTCACTTGTTGATAATAACAAATGGTTATAAATCAAAGAAATAATGAAGCAACTGAAGACACGACCTTGATTATGTTCAAATTTCGACCTAAACGTCAATGGAGACTGCCAATTACGGTGCAATTATTCCCCTAAAACGATTTAAAAAAACAAAAAATTCAAGTACATGTGATCTTAAATTTTCCAGATTCATATTTTGATGAAACATTTATAAGAAAGTAGAAAAGTTCCCGTTTCAATATTCCTCAGAAACTCAAATTTCTCCTGAATCATCAGTTAAATGTAAAATCCAGCAATTTTTATCGAGTTCAATGTCGCTCCCCTCAAAATGAGTATCCCAATTATTTTTTAATAACTTAATAAATATCCTCAAAATTTGAAGAAATCGACTTCCTTCCTAACTAATTAATGATCTTCCTAATGAGTCATTTTTGTATAGTCAAAAAACATATTTTCTAGAAGACAATATTGTCAATAAAAAATGTCTATTATATTATTTTTCTGAAATAAATCGTTGACGAAATAATGGTGACTAGTCTCCACGCCTTTTCTCTCCAAATTTTCCTCCCTCTCTGTTCTTTACTGACGAACCCACTTCCCTAATTACGTTTTACCACTGCCCAACAGAATCCATTTTATCGTAAAAAAAATATTACCAAAATCGTTGAGAGTGTGAAAAATCGACGGAAACACAAGACGATCAATGCGGAAATGTGCAAATTGATGGTAAATTTGTTCGTCATCTACCTCTACATTTAATTTCTCATTAATAATTACTTTTATCATTAAATTACTAAAGTATGAATACGAAAATTGTCGCTTCCATATTCTGCAAGTCCCGCACAGGCTCGCAGCCCAGGAAGCGAGATAATCTTTCGGCTTATCTCTTATTAATTACAAAGTAAAAGTAAATAAATTTTTTTTCATATTTAATACGACAACGATATCACAACAACAATTTTTCAGTTAACAAATTCATCAATTTCAATTCAAATCATCTGCAATTAGGGCTTGTATCGCATTGAAATGACATTTCAATTTTTGAATTCATCACCTGTTTATTAATCAATAATTTAAAAATACTTTCCTTACCATTTAATTCACGATTGAATATTAATATTAATTATCAACTAATCAATGAATATTCTCAAAAAAACATGTAATTCGTCAGTACTGATTTACCATCGAATTTCCCAACTCTGGCAACGATTGGTTCTAACAAACAAAAGTTTCTGGCTTCTGAATAAATAATTTTAAATAAAGTTTTGACTTCCATCAATTTTTATAATTAAAACCTCCTACGACCGATTAATTAAGTACGAAAACCACGAGTGAAACGTGACCAAGAATTTCCCCTTTTTAACATTAATTTGTTGATTAAATAATAACTAATTAATTAGCGAAGCCAAAAGGAGTGACAATTTATACAATAATAATCTGACATTTCTTTAATTATTATTGACAAACCCACTCACTGACGAACGAATTCATTATTTTTTTTATCAATAAAAATTATGTAACCATTTCATTCTCACTTCACTCCTTAATTAATCTAATTAACTCAACCAATTAACAATAAATTTCTGTCAACGTTTCAACCTCTCTAATGACCGGGATGAATATTTTTGAACATCACCACCTCTCGAAATTCCCAATAATGACGTTTCGATAATTAACAATTAATCATTGCTCTACTAAGGACGATGTGCATTAATTAATACCGAGATTCCTTAAGTCAATTGTTTCGCAAGCCACTGACATACCTAACTAGATAGAGACAACACGTAAGAGTTCCTAGAGTGCAAATGATTAATCAACATAATCAATCTAAATTATTTGAAAATTTTCCAAAATTCGTATAGAATTTTTCTTTCACTCTCAATCAATGACTCAAACTCGGTGAATACTCCTCCTGCGCTCGACTACATTAGGCATTATTCTAAAATAATTATTAAATATTTATATTATTTATAATTGATCAGAACCACCAGGGAAGTGATCTCATCTTATCTCATTTCAAAATCATTTGATAAATTTCTGTTATTTTCCATTTCATCTGTATAATATTCCCACGACCTTACTTCGTTAAAAATCAATTTCAAGTGCTTGCACTATTTTACAAACGATACGGACAATTATTTCATGAATAATCCTTTAATAATCCTTCCACTCTCTTTCTTATTTCAGTTTTAGTTATTTATTTATTTAGTTCTTTTTTTTTTTTTTTTTGTAAAATGTTGGTCATTTCAGACATTTTCACATTTCTGTCAGAGTTTCGGGGCTTGTGGACAGTTTGATGCCTAATTAAATCATTACTGGTCATTTTTTAAGTAAAAATTATGACTTATCGATGAAGCTCTGTGAGAAATGTCAATTCTCCCTTTTTTTCTCAACAATTTCATGCATTAATTAATTAATAAATCAATTGGTAAATCAATTAATTTATCAAAAACATCAGTCAATTGATTGGTTCATCAGTTGTTCTATCGACAAATGAATTAATCAATTGGTAAATTAAATTCTTGAGAGTTTAACATAATTTACAAAAAAAAATGAAATTGTCCAATGGATTGAAAAAATAGTTAAGCAAATGGAGATAAGACCTTGATTACGTTCGAGGTTTTACCTGTGCATTGTCTATGACGTTTGTGCTCCATGGGGGTAATAATCGACGTGACAGACGACGACATAACGCACGAACGCATGTGACAGTCGATTGTGATTTTGTGGCGTTCGATTTATCATCGGAGGGCGATGATATTGCTCATTAGGGAGTGACAAGGCGATTTGGATTGAAGTCCTTATTGACGAATGAGAAACCCTTGAATTCATCTTGATTTACTGAATTTAGAATGGACTGGTGAACTGGCGTGAGAACTGGCTCCTCTTTCGTGAATTCCGCGTCAAAATTCATCGCGTCTTTCTCGTTATTCTGTAATGGGAATTAATCATTGGTTATATTACTTTGTCGGACGTTAATAAAGAAAATAATTTTTTCAGTACAGTTAATTAATTCAATCGAAGATTTAACATTAATATTATTTACGAATTCATTTGTTTATCATAATTTTTCTGTGGTAAACATCATTTGATGTCACATTTGTGATTTTATCAACTTTGCAAATTGATTCTTCAATTGTCGTGAAAATATATTACTTAAATGTGAATTTAGAGGAGGAAATTCCTCATTGAAACAATAAAATATTTTTACACTACACCACCTCCTCGTTTCTCAATAATTCCGTTTGTTTCTTTTTACAAGAATCATTATTGACAAGAATTTTTATTTTGTCAGAAGTACTTCAATGTTTCAAAGTAACGCAAATTTGTAAAAAAATAAGTGAAGAATAAATAATTATGACAGATTCCGGTGAATTACGTAAAAGAAGAGCCTCGGACCTCTCAATTGGACTTTTATTTTCCCCCTCGTAAGCCCTTTCTTGATCTTGGTAAATTATGACATTTTTTTAGTGATCTTAATTTACCATTTTATTATATAAAAATAATAATTTTAAAAAGTAATTACTATTGTGACGCTCTTGTGACTTTTCTTGTAACTCTGGCAACCCTTATTTTGACCGTTTTAATCTCGTAATATCTGTAATTCTTAACTTCCCAATAGAAAGTTATTGTTTGTATTTTCTTTTGGTTGAAATTGTTGTTTCCGACCATAATTATTGAAATTATTTGAAGTTTTTCGGACTTCATTAATATCACCACAGAAATAAGTCAATTAGATAAGGTGTACTATGTGTCGAATGCGCAAAGTATTCTTCCTCAATTGCATTTTGATTCTAAAAAAGATTACAGAAACAAAATAATGATTATATCATTGTAACGCGATCGTTACAGAAACTGCATTACGAAATCTAGCGTTCCTACCTACAATTTCTTTAAAAATCAAACTGACAATAAATGTCATCGAGAATTGATTCCGCATTGCCAATTGAGAATTCGGGTTTTTTTTCTATTTATAATTTTATTATGCAGAGAAAAAAATGAAGAGGATAATTACGATTTTTGGTTTGAAAGGAGGCTTGACCCTTCTCGCCTCGAGAGCCCTCCAGTCCATGGATTGGAAGAAAGGATGTGATTTGATGGCGTTCTCCCCTCCATTGGCGATAACACAGCCCAAACGTCTCGCTGGATTTTTCGTCATGAATCCCTTGAGAATGGAAACAGCTTCTTTACTCAGCCACACTGGATAGAGAACGTCGTCGTGGAGTATGGACTCGAAGAGATCGTCCTCGTTATCAGCCTCGAAGGGGGGTTGTCCAGCCATCATCTCGTACATGAGCACTCCCAGTGCCCACCAATCGACCGAGGCTCCGTAGTCCAACTCCTGGAGGATCTCGGGGGCAATGTAGTCGGGGGTGCCGCAGAAAGTGGTCGTTGTCTGGCCCTCGACTATTCCCTCCTTGCACATTCCGAAGTCTGCGAGTTTACAGTGGCCCTCGCGATCCAACAATATGTTATCCAGTTTTAAGTCACGGTAAATTACTCCGTGCTGGTGGAGAAATTGGAGGGCTAACGTCACTTCGGCTGCGTAAAATCGGGCTCGAGTCTCGTCAAATTTACGGGCTTTTTGGATTTGAAACATGAGGTCACCTGAAAATTTGATAAATTTTTGGGAATCAATGGGACAAATTCAGAGCTCCAATTTAACTAATATAATTCGAACTTTAAGGCTCGAGGTGTACCTCCAACCGAACGTTATCCAGATTGTTTTGTTTTGAATTTTTTAGCTACAAGGCGTTTATTCGGAAACGCCTTTTTTTGTAATAAATAGACCTCCAAACATAATAAATATGTATTTGAAAAAAACTAGAGAAAATTAGGAACATTTGTAAAGACTGTTTTTGCGGAATATTGAGAAATAAGTGAGTAAGGGTAAAATAAAAAATGCTCAATAACTGGGAGGAACAATTGAGAACACGGACAACGGGTAGTAACAATTGATTAACATCCCACTTTTGCATCAAGTTTTTTTTGTCGCGAGTGCTCTTCATTCCGACGTAAAAGGAAACTTCAAAAATTCAGAAAAGTTTAAAAAAATTTTTTAAATTAATGGCCTATCTGCGGAGGAATTGCGAATTTAGCATTCCAGCCTCCCTCACCGCCATGTTGACGTCGACTGGACGCCATTTACCGTGGTAATTACCCATTTTTTATTTTATGGTCTACTCCCCTAGTTCTTAATATTTATCAAAAAGGCGCTTTGAAAATGTTCCTAATATTCTCTGGTTTTTTTTTTTCAAATATATATTTATCATTCTCCAGCATCTACTCATTACAAAAACTGAGTTTCCAAATAGACGCATTTGTAGATAAAAAATTTAAAACAAAAAGAATCTAGATAACCGTTGGCTGGAGTACGGCTATACACCCGGGCCTTAATGGGAAATTAAATCATTGAATTTACATTCAACAAATCAAATTAAATTTTTAACTTTAGATATAATCCCCGCCTGCAAAAATCCAATCTGAAGGCTGCTAATTAGGTTTAATTAAACAGATTGTTTTTCTTTAAGGATAGGTTGGTCAGTTTAAAGACAAACAAAATCATAAGATTTCAGTTTAAAAAATACTCCAGTTATAATAATTTCCCGACAAAAAATAATCCGGAGCAATACCACTAATGCTCCAAAATTATCGGATATTTTCCGATAGCTTCGTTGCTCCGCACTCGAGATTTATAGCCTGCAAAATTTGAAACAGTGGTTCCTAGGCAAGGAAACTTGAGAAAAATATTGGATTAATTTGGGGGCATGAGTAGTAGTTAAGGAATTGGTTTTCCATACGAATTGTGGACACATAGAGTGTAGTTAATAACATGAAGTGAACTGCGAAAATGCTGTAGAGATTTCCATTTGAATTCTATTAAGTACCCTCAAATAATCCCCTCTGATTTGCGGAAATCCGGATGAGAAAAATAATCTTCAACATTTCCATCTACGCTTTTAGAAAGTTACTTCTTAAATCTCGTTGCAGAAACAGTGGTTCAAGTGGCAATAAAAAAAAATGATAATGTTACCAATTTCATTGCTTATAATATTTAATTTTCGCATTCAGGCTCCGAAATTCTCGATATCATCGAAATATTAAGGCCAGTCTTCCTAAAAAATTTTTTATATTTATTTCCCCAGAATTTTCCAGATTTCCCTACTTTCTTTTCCTTTAGGCCAGAGTAGATTACACATGCTAGAAAGCACGAAAACTTATGATTTTTCAATCAAATGAAGGATCATAATGTCTTACTTGACGATAATTAGGTCTAGGTAAGTGTGTGCTGTGTGTATGAATTATAATTATATTTATTTCTTTCCAAGTACCCTATTCGGGTTTTTACTCCCCCATCATGAAAATAATTCATGACCAACTTTATCGCAAATTAATTTAAATTAATTTGAGTATTCAAATGCATCTAAGGCTCGAATATCCTCAAATTTCAAGAAATTTTCTTTCTCAATATAATTACCAAAAGGCATTCACCAGCAATATCTTCTAACAAAAAAAATCAATTTAATCCCCCAATTGTATAATTACCTCCATTAACATATTCCATAACGAAAAATAATCTCTCGGGCGTCTGGAAGCAACTGTGGAGTGCAGTGAGGAATGGATGCCTGGCAGCAAGTGCCAGAATCCTTTTTTCTGTCATGGTACAGTCGACGTCGTCATCCTGAATTATGACATCCTTCTTCAGGACTTTGACAGCGAAAACTTCGTCAGGATTTCCTTTGCGTTCAGCCAGCATAACTTTCCCAAAACTTCCCTTCCCCAGGACTTTGATAAAATTAAAATCATCAAGGGAGAACTTTCTCGTCTCGTTCTCGTCCTCGCGGGGAGTTAGATCGATCAACGAAACGGGTTCGTTCGATTGTCCACTACTGTCAGTGTTCCCTGATTGTGAGGATTGCTTGCCAGGACCTGAGGCGTGCGATGAACTACTTGAGGAGCTAGGCTTGTAATTGATCCTTGGAGTTTTGGACTGTTGATCTGGAGAGATATTCAATGTACTGAGAATCTCCGCCATTGCTTTCGTGTCGATGCCACAGTTGTTCGCTACATTCTTCTGACATCTCTTGTGGACGTTTAAATCACAAACTAAAATAATACAGTTATTAGCATATAGTTTTCATTTACTCTTTGTTTATTTATTTTATTAAAAAAAATTCTGTTCTCACGTATACCCTATCGGGCTTTTACGTATATACCCTTCCCACCCCCCGACCCGCTGTACCATATTCGCCAAGGATCCAGGAAAAACCCCACCCTGAGAGGAAAACCTTGGTAAGGTACAGTCGTTCCTTGTTAAGAGACTACCACTCGGCAGTGAATCGTCAGATCAGAGTGCTACAAATTTTTACAAATTTTGACCGCCGGTGACGGCAAGCGAATCCTTGGCATACTAGTCTAGCACTCTAGCCGCACGGCCACTGCCGTCGGTTATTTATTTTATTTATTTTTCTTAGACTTTAATTTTATTTTCAACTCTACAAAAACTATTTTTTACTCAAATTGTCCATTATGTGAGAATTATCCATATTAATTTAATATTATATCCGTAAGAGTTATTTTAGTACTCAGTATCTGCTGCCATTTTTCGAACATTAGCTTAATTTTGTGGGTCGATAATGTTATTTTTTTCTGTTAGAACAATCATTAATTTACAATAAGTGTACACAATGTTTTTTTTAGAAGTATGTCTTCACTAGTATGAAACAATTGGCGAAACTGTATTGACCAATGAAGAATAAGTCTTACGCGAGAAGTTAGCCGATGGCCTATGTGGCTAACTTAATTTATGTGTATGAGCTTTCTTGAATAGGACTCTGAGAAAAGAAACCTTTCGTCAATAAAATTTATACTTGTCCTTAAAATGCGAGGAAAAAAAGACCTTTCAGACCAAATCTAGTAGTTTTTGCTTGAGAATATCTTCAATTTGAAACCGCAAATTGTTTAAATAAAATCATTCAACTTGACTTAATTTGAGAAACCACATTCCTGTTATAAATGAATTCTTATCTTTGGAATTAGTACAAAATTCTTTGAAGGACGTTTTTCTTTTCTCAGTGGAACCTGATATTTTCTCGTCAATTGTCCAGCTATAAGTTTCTTAATACAAATAAACACATTCTTCCCACAAAAAACATTGCTCACAGTATATAAATAATCCCAAATAATGGGGAAAAATAGGAAATAGGGGTATGATATCCTTAAATCTCTCCACATCCCCAAATAAGAAAAAACTGAAATTATATTACCTTTACATTGAAGTCCCTGTCGAATTAGTCCATACAATAACGATCCACAGTGATCGCAGAATGTGAAACGCTTGAAAGTATGGACCTCAAATCGATGTGGAACATTAACACTGAATCTTTGTCCCTGTGTTCCTTCATTAGACTGCAACATAGTTTTCTTCTCCTGATTCGTCCCACCGGGATTATTTTTTCAAACGACAAAACGAGAAAAGAAAAAGTACAAAGCAGATAAAACAAAAGCGCTCAACATCGATTGGCCTAACAGGCACGTGACAATATTACACGAATGGCAATAACAAAAAAAAATGTATTGCATAGAAATAGCAATGAAAAATTGTGAGAAATGGCGGAAATAATGTATTTTTTACTCCATGACGTACCTCTTCCCTCATACCAGGACATTTTGTTACAACCAGTCTGTGACACCTCTTGTGAACAACGCACGTGCAAACTGCAAAGATATTTTTTTAATAATTAACTTGTGAAAATTCAGAAAATTGTTATTATTTCGATACGATTTTGGTACTTTGCACATTCAAAGCTGTTTCATGCCTTGTTAATACACCTCATAAATTTTCCTGTGATGGTAATTTTCAATAATTGTTAATGATTAGTTATGTGATTAGTAAATATAAACATAAGTAAGCCAACGGAAATTGAGAGAAAATTAATTTTGAAGTAAAGTGGTAAATTTAAGAATTTTGAATAATTTCAATCGTAAATGTCTAGAGAATTTGTGAATTTGGGGGAAAATATCAGAATATCTTTTTTGTAAATTATTAAATTATTAGATACTTTCTTTTTTCTATTTTTTATAATCGATAACTATCCAGATAATAATTTGAAAGATGTTCATTCTGTGCATTTGAAACCATCGGGTTTAGAAGAGACTGTCGGCACATCGGGAACTATAAAATTCTTGATGAATAATGTCTTCTGACATCTGATCCGATGTGTTCTCAAAATATAACAGGTAAAAAATGAAAAACAAATGATTTTACATTCGAAACTGAAATTCTACACATTGATTTTTCTCAACTCAGAAATTATTCGATTTATGGAAATACCAGAAAAGTGTTTGTAAAACCGAGAATATTCCCCATAAAAATCTGACCTCTTCTCGTGGAATCAACCGTTCTCCCGATAATACAATGAAAAAACGTCTATTCGGGTAATTTGACCAATTGCCATTTTAAAAAGCAATTGATTCCACGTTGATACCCTGAATTTGTCCACTGCCGCTTCTGCTACTTGTCTCATGAATATTTCATAAATTACAAGGTTTATCGAAAAAAATCAAAAGACCATTTCTGTATTTGTCAAAATACCGAACAGATCAACAGTTGAATAGTTTGGAATTAGGTAGAGGCAATGCGTTTCACATTTTTATGGTAGGACAGTGGGATTAATGGATGGAAAGGATTTTTGGATAGGTGGGAATTCCTTCTCAATATCTCTAGTCCACAAATAACTGAAGAAAAAATTCAGATATTCTCGGACCGGGAATCGAACCCGGGACCTTCCGATTATCAGTCGGGTGCACTTCCCATCGAATCTATCCAAATATATACTGATTTCCATTTCAATTATCTGTCAATATTGGGCCACACCGTCCTTCTAACGGCAACCATTTTACAACAATTTGAAACTTACAAAAAATCTCAATTGACATTTTCCCCTAAACCGTTGCCCTCCAACCTCTTTACTCCCGAATCAATGTACCCTTGACCACTAAAAAACAAAGAACATAACTCGTGCGTCCTAAACAAGAAAAAAAATTAATAATTAAATGAAAACAAACTCATAATCCTGTGAAAGCATCGTGTAAGGATTAATAAAACGAGACGAATTAAAGTGCAAAATCAACAAAAAAAAAATGAAAATGAGAGTAAATTCCCAAGAGCCATCTTCATGCGCAGACAATCATAAAGAGAGAATTGACGAACAAGATCAAAAATCTCAGGCTGGAGGATTAATGACAAAAATAATGATTCGGTTAATAACATGACTTTTGTGTCTTTCTCACCTTGACACTGATAGCCTTGCTTTCCGACGCCCCTGAAATACAACAGACAAAGCACGTACATTATCTCCGTGATATCCCATCGAAAAAAAAAAGAATGTTTGCTTAAAATTTTGTTAACTATAAAAAACAAGTGGCTCTTTGTATGGCTCCAAATGAATGTTGATTGCATTTTTCGTCATAAATTTGATGTAGTAAGTGAATTGAAAATTCAGATTAGTGCAATAGTAATCGAATGAGTTAATCAGAAAGTAATTGAAGTAAATAACATTCTTGCCTGTCATGCATAATAATATTCAAGACAACTCGTATTTATTGTAATTTTTAGTTTTTATCTCAATTTTTTTCCACATAACTCCTACTGTTGGTCCATAGTTGGCCCAACGTTGGCGCTATAATTCGAAAACTAATAATGCGACCATCTTTGAACTCAATCTCAGTAACGCAGACACCAATATTTCTACGTATATTGTCTCTACGATATTATTCCCATAAAAAAATAGCACATGAATAGTTGCTTAGAATTTTGATTCAAGTTTTAGAGTTTCTAATAAGATAGACGGATGTTCCCAAATAAATATGAACTGTTAATGGGCTTTTCATTATAATTTGATGGAGAAAGTGAATTGAAGAGTTGGATTAGGGCAATCGTAATCGAATGACTGAATTATTATCATATATTGAAGACAAAAATTCAATTTTCAATTATCTCAATTGTCTCTCACAGGGCTCCCATTGTTGGCGCAAGGTTCGTCGAATATTGGTACAAGGGTGGCGCAATGTTGGTCCAATTGTGGCGCTACAATTCAAAAACTAATAACGCGATTAATGCCATCTTCGAATTCGGTCTGGATAACATAGAAACGAATATTTCTAACGACAATTCAATTAATGTCTAGAATAATTTTTAAAGACTGGATCGATCACATACATACACGCACAGATTCATACATACAGTCGTCATTATCAGATTCCATAGCTACTTCAAATTACATCATAATAAGAAATACTGGAAAATTATATTATGAGGATTACAATGCCCGAAAGGTACTTGTTTTCTCTCTTCAAACATTTGGAAGAGGAAGAAATACTTGAGATACTGACGATTATCTCGATCCACTGTCTATTCTCGTCGATTTATTTAACGGTAGCCAATTAATTCGGAGTACCCCAAAGCATGCAAATGGAGACGATTTTAAAAGTTTCTAGATTTTAGGCAGAAACAGAGGTAATCCACATGCAATGTCCCCAGAATTTATTTTTTCCTTCAATTGAATTTGGAAATCAGTTGTGAAGAACAGGTAGAGATGAGACGAAGAGTATGAAAAAAATTGGAGAAACTAGAGCAAATGTCATTTTCATGAATTGCTGAAAAATTCCATCTTTTTTGCCAGAGTTTTCACAACACTAATTATTAGAACGACAATTAATTATTTCAGTAATTTTTCAGTAAAAATGTCTTGTAAATTTTATACTAAGAATTATCCGACATCCAATCCTACCTACTCCAAATCCCATCCAATAAATAATATCCTGTGACGTCACGAGAACGTGGAACGCTATACAAATTCCCTTCTTCGATTTCTAGATTTTACGAAAAATTTCATAGATATTAAATGAAAATGTCTCTGATAAGAGTCAAAAGAATTGTTTATGAGTTTTCTACTGAACAAGTTTTTTTGAAAATCATTTTTTCAATTCCAAGCAATAGTTTTTTAAATATTTTTTAGATGCAATAATTAGTTTACAAGATAAATGATGAATATAGAAAATAATTGGTGTGTTTCAAGCTAAACAAAATAAAATGTTGAACTATTATGTAAATATCTCTGAAAGTGCAAAATTAATAAACTGATTAATTGATTTTGCGGTTCATCATGAATTCCATGTTTACTATTTCGTAACGCTCCTCTGAATTAAAAGTCAAAGTTTACTTCAAAAATTGAAACAATTTTCCTAAATTTCCTCTTGACAAATATACTGACAAAATGACAAATAACAATTAAAAAAAATCCTCTCGTCCTCATGTCCTCTTCACCATGACTTCGTCCTTTATATTTTTCCCAAGTATTAATCATTCATCCGACAAAAAAAAAACGTGCGAAACACCCCTAACTCCACCCCCAAGCGGTGCATCCCAGTAACCTCTTCATAGTAAAAACTACTAAAAAAATCCTCAGATTAGTACGAAAAAGTGAAAAATCCCAAATAAAAATCCCTACGTATGCTCAAAAGCAAATACCAACCAGATAAATTCACGGCAGTGTGAGCAGAATGTCGGTTGCCTGAGGAAAGTGGCCATAAATTTGTGCCCATTGACCTGATGAACTCTCCTACGCATTGCACCCCTACGTCGATTAAATCCCTGTCCACGCTCGGTGAATCCACGTGGCTCCATACTCCCTGTTACAGCACCGCTGTCCTTCCCACCACCTGATCCAACACTCTCGCCTGCTACATCTGCACTGCAGCCGGCCTGTTGATCTAGATTATCAAAGCAAAATTAATTAAGAATTTAGACTGTTAGAAAAATATAATTATTCCGCCTACGTGGTCCTCAAAAAACAAATTCTAAAACCTGGTAATCATGAGATAAAAATTTAAGTAGAAAATAATTTCTTTCTTAGAATATCAAAAGGCACTTTGTGTGCAAATTCTAGTCTCCTCCAAAAGAAAGTTCGGTAATTGTCTAGTATGGGTCCACCACAAACAAAACTAGGTCCGATTTCTTTGAAATTCGGTCAGTTATCAGAGTTCTGTGGTATAGACTATGGATCTGAAAACTTAGTTTGTCAGCAACGAATATGTCGGGTGGTACGGGCTCCGGTACATCACTTACCTCACGACTCTTAGCTTGACCCGCGTCCAACGGCCTGGGGGTGGTGGAGTCTAGTCCGAAAGACAACACATGTTGATACAGACACAGACAAGGAACAACCCAAAGATGATATATTGCATCTGGAACCTCAGTCCGTATCCCCACTATACCTAAACTCTGCTTTTACTTATGCTCCCCACCCCTCGAATCCATGTTCCTTCTTTTGCGAGACGGACTTTAGCAAACAAATTGTCCACTATGATTCCCTACAGTCAACCAATCCAACTCCACCGATTCTCGTGTCGATAAAAAAACGATTCAAAAAATTTTCGAATGGAGATAAAATAAATTCTAGCTTCACGAACAGGTCGCATTGTCAGAAAGAATATATAAGGATCAATTCTAGCGAGGGAGTGACACTGGATTCTCGCCATGAGGATTTTGGTTGCAGAAAAATTGAGAACAAAAAATTCTAAATTGAATTTTCTTGTGCACTGATCTTCGCGCGAATAACAAGTCACTGAACCACGAACATCTGTCGCTCGTTCCACATGAAACTAAGCCACAAACAGTTGAAATTCGAGTGATCATGTTCATATACCAACATGACTACCTCTGACACCTTTTGTTTTGATGTTATTTCGCTCGATATCGTCAAAATTCAACGGAAACACTGATTATTCCGATATCCTGACCATTTTCCGAGAAACGCAGTTGAAATTTAGTTACATCCGGATTGAAAATATTGAGATATGGTCTATATACTAAAGTAAACACCCCTGTCACGTTTTACTTTTTTGTGTTCTTTCGCGTTCTAATTGTTTCCCCAGAAGGGGGTTTCCGATTTGTATTTGGGGGACAGAAATCCACAGTCCTACCAAGTCTCACTGAATTCAGTTCGGTGGACCCATTTACCGTTCTTTCACATCGAGTTGACCTATTAAAAAATATTTTTCAATACCAAAATTATTCGCCCCAAAAAACCCTCTAAAAATTTCCAAAAAGTATTCATCACGAGATAAAAAATAAACATAATCACTTTCTTTAAATATATTAAAACTCTCTTTTTCTGAAGAATGTAATTTTCTCCAATAAAATGTATTTTTTCTCATATCGCCAAAAAATTTGCTTTAAAACTTAATCATGAGATAAAATCAAAGTAAAAATGATAACTTCCTGTGAATATCAAAATATCCTCTATCTCACAGTCATCTCTAAGTTTCTAAAAAATCAAAATTTCTCCTGCAAAAGACCCTTCTACATTTTATCAGCCGTTACCTTTCCAAAAACTATCAATGGCATAAAGAAACTATTCTTCCTGCATGAACCTAAACCATCCCAAAAAAAGTGTTCATCACGAGATAAAAATAAAAATAAAAAATAATTAATTCCTTTTCATATCAAAAATCCCGTCTGGGAATATCCCATTTTTATCAAAAGAAAGTCCTTCCACATTCAATCGATTGATTACCTTCCAAAATATTTTCAGACACATAAAAAAATTATTCTCCTTACTCTCAAGTAATTTAAAAAAAATTGTTAATCATGAGTTAAAAATCAAAGTACCTTGGTTGCTCCATTTCAGGTCTATCTGGACCCTCAGTTTCCCATGTGGCTCGAGGTCGATCTAAAATTAAACCCTCCACATTAGCATCCAAGATAGATAACAAATCACCAAAAGCACATCGGAAATCATCTAATAAACGCCAGTCCCCCAAATTTCAGTCTCACCAGTGTTTGTTTCCCACAATAAAATGCGGTTTTCACTACAGTCTCTTGATGAATGTCCACGAGTCTCTTGAAACACTTGACACACCCGTAATTTCTATGTGTGTTCAGCATTTTATCAAAGAAATCTGAATCAAACCGTTAAAATCTAACAACCAAATGAAGCAATCTTGTCTTTAATTACGAAAAATCTCATTAATGCGTGTTTTTATGAAGAAATCTCAGAAAATCTTTTTTGTAGCTAACGAAATTCCTCACAAAATAGTTCTCTTGAGATTTTCCCTTAAAACCATTCCCCCTGATGTTATTATAATTTGAAGAATCAAAAAAAATCTCTAGACGACACTCTCAGGAGTAGAACGCAATTAACTGACGATTTTTTCAACGAAACCGCACGTAAGACGAATTAAGACTGAGTGAGTAATGCCTCAAGATGGTAGACTCATCTTGCAGTTTATTAGACTTCAAAATCCGTGTTTACAATTCGAGATAACGTCAGGTGAACCTCAAAACGTCTTATCTTGCTCTTGTCTACATCTGTCGTTATCAATTTGTCAATTCGTGGTTAATTTTTATAACGAATAGTTCTACAATAAAATGTTATAGAACACTTTTTGGTTAGAATTTAATGCTCAACAATAGTATATTTCTCACCTAGGGAGGTAAAATAAAGGAGGCTTGCTCACGTGCAGAATTACCGCCCGAGCCGAAGGCGAGGGTGGTAAGCACG
>JAPYZN010007069.1:0-10114 GCA_030522865.1 Psyttalia lounsburyi | reverse complement strand
GCTCGAGAATTAAAAACAAAACTGCAAGAACAAGTGATTTGACCTTAAATCAAAGAACCCCGAGAAATCGAAGAATCGGAATTACAAGATTACTGGATTCTAGCCACACTGAATTTATTACCTACCTAATTACTAATATTCAACAAGTCATTCGAGAAACGCTACAATTATTTAATAAATTCTCTCACCGCACGAGAGTCAGAAACGCCTAGAAATCACTGCATTAAATGGCGTCAATCGCCAATACAATTTTCCGATAAATGAGAAATTAACAAAAGAAAAAAACACAATCAATATAAAAAAAATCTATCGGAAGTAATCTCACCGCTTACTGGAGTCAAGTCTTTCCAAATGAACAGTCCAATATCGATAATAAAAGACTTAATATAAAACGTTTCTAAATGTAATAAATTTCTGATCACTCGATAAATTCTGCGCGGTTGATCAAGCGCCGTCCAGACAAGAAGTGAGGTTGCCGGCGTCGTTATCCACGCTGTTATCCTCAACAAGTGTCCTGTACTTTGATTGCCCCTTCCGGCGATTTCCAACCTCAAGCGCCAACCCCGATCGCCGATAGAATTCCCCTCGACAACATGAGGGTGGCACGCCCCCCCCCCCCCCCCTGTCTCCCAAAACGTCAGGACCACAGAGCTTAACAAAATCCTCAACAAATCAGGATTTATCACTAAAAATCTCAAGCGAATAAATCAATAATCCAAAATTTTCCAATGACAATGTCCCATCCACCGATGACTTCTCCTGCTACCAGAATCCCAACAAATTGCAGAATCAATTGAGATTTAAATCCTCAATTGATCCTATCAGTGATCCTCCAGAATAATTTCCATCAGCTGGCGCCCCTCTGCGACTCACTCTCGAACTAAAGGTCAGCTGACTTCAATTCAAAATGCTCCCAGCGGTAAAAGATTTCCTCCGACAGGAATACAGAAAAAAAAATAACATAAAGAAAAAGAAAATCATTAATCATCTATTTCCAATACCAATTCTGGCTCTCGCCTCGCAGATGACTTCCCGTCTGGACGGCTAAAAATTCACCGTTGAACGGTCGAAAACTAACATGTTACAGTATATATACCCTTTAACAAGTACTTCCAAACTGTTTTTTTTAGCTCCTGGGCAATCGAAACAGTGCTCGTATGACAGTCAGACTCGACGATTTCCATTATTTTATCGACATTTTCGACAATTGGCCTTTCTCAAAGTGGTGGATGTTTTACATCAAAATTACCGGCACGAAATCGACGACACCAAAATTGTGCATGCTTGGCTGTTACAGTATTACGACCATAAACACTTTTCACATTTTCAGCTACCTGACATGCGTTTTCGCCTTTATCGAAGAAAAATTATAGAATATAGCATATTTTCTTTTTGCTGGTGTCCAACTTTAACGTGTGCTCAAACAGTACTGAGTCAACTGATCAACGCTTCTCCCGTTATGTTTTTTAATACAAAATATCATCTTTCTAATGCCATGTAACGTAATCCAATCGCACTTATCGAACACGAGATACAGATCACGACAGCCATCTATTGCAACAATAATGGATTACTTTTTACTAGACCTAATATAAGAGCCAAAAAGCGAGATATGACCTAAACTAGACATGACCTAAGCCTCAATTAAATGAATCGCATATGACATTTTGGCCTCACGAATAATTTTCTGTATAGGTTGAAAGCTTGCTATAAACGAACTTGATACAAATAAAGACAAAAACAAACATCACGAACCTATTGTGACAACCACCATTATAAAGTATCATCATTAAAAAACTGAAAAGACGTTTTTCAATTATTATCTTTACTCGTAAATAAGATCGCTTAGCGATTACCGACAATTCTGACGTAGCATCGATATACTTGCTGCGTAGGTAGAGGGCGGAATACTAGAAGGATTAGCTTTCGATAATTGCCCCGCTCTCATAAGGATATTACGCCTACAGGCCGGGTTGGTTTCCAATGCTGATATACATGACTGCTTCATTCTTTCTACAGAGAAAATATGGAGGACAATAGGAAACTTGCATGATTTAAAAACATTTTTTTTTTCTATGGAGTATGTGATCCCAATAATGCACTCTTCATGAAAAAACTTCTTAAAAGTGATTAATTAATTAGTCATCATTTATCAAAAAAGTGAATTTTTTAAATGCTCTGAAAGTGCTCGTGACGTCAGAAGGTGCCCTCTGACGTCACCAGTACTTTTTCATGTGGCGCCATCCGCGGCAACACTGTACCACGACTGTCAGTATCTGGAATCTAACCAAAACAGAACAAAACATTGAAAGACAAATGAGCTCCAAAATGTCAAGTAGAAGTTCAAATATTAAACAACAACCATACAAATATTGTTTTCGTGGCCCTGCGCGCCACGAAATTGGCGTTTTCCAGGTCCCACATCACGAAATAGTATATTTTGACACTAGGCCGTGAAGAACTTTTCTGGCGAATATGAGGTTACAGGACGAGCCGAAGGCGAGTGTCAAACAATATTTTTTGTCACGACGTCCGTGGGCGGTGTTTCACGGACGCGAAGCGGCCGTGAAGTAGTGCTTCACGGACTGAGTGACAAAAAATAATATCCAAGCCTCGCCATGGAAAACATCACCCTCCCCCAGGGGCTTGCCATCCTCGCCTTCGGCTCGGAAGGCAATTTTGCACGTGGGAGACGATGATCTGATTTCAAGGCTCGGGCATGAAATGTACTATTTGTACCAAAATGTAGAAATACGACGGTGTCAACACCTGATAAAGTGTTCATAAGAGTTCCTGTGCGTGAAGACATTCGCAAACTCTGGTGCAAAACCGCAGGTTGCACTCACCAATTATTAAGCAGAAGTAATATTTGCGAAGATCATTTCAAAGTAAGTACTTGTTTTATATACATTTTCTAGTTGCGAAGGTTTTTACGTAATTGCACAATTTACATTGTAAATTCTTAATTTGCAAATTCGATCGGACTTGTCCTTTAAATGTGCTGATCTATGAAAATTGCCAATAGATCTGTCATTCATTATATTTTTTTACACATTCATATGCATTAGGATTTTTATTTTCATTTATGTTGATCGTATACAGTTGGACGGGGATTTGGAAAATTACGTGCAGTGGAAACTGACAAACTGTCGGAAGAAATTGAAAGAAGGCGCCTATCCTCGATTCTTCACATGCCAGTCGATTCCTGACCCTCAAACGACGTTAACAGCAGAATCAAGTATATCAACAGAACATTCTTCACAAAATCCTACTCCCTTACAATCACAATGTACTGAAACGAGTGGCCTTAAGTTCTTATTTTTGGAGAAGATGGAACATCCAGATAATTTCAGCAATTCTCTAGAGGGCCAAAGAAAAGATGCTACGGAACCTCCTGAGGAATCCTCGCTACCCGAATGTTCACAAGGACGTCCCCTTTCATTTCCAAGTGGTCGTATATCGAAGATAGATCGAGGGATACAAACACATGCATTTACTTATAATAAAAGTATTCAGGTGAGATCAGCTCGGAAACATGAAGGTATAACTTGTTGTTTGCTGGATACCCCAAAACTTCCTATCGAACAAATTCAAAACCCAGAAAATTCTCCACCAAGCGTCTCTCCGACTGAAATAATCGAAGACCTTCCATCGACTTCGTCGCGACCTTCAAACATCGATCCTCTTCCATCAATTAAGATCAAGACATTAAGAAATGGAGCTGCTGACTGCAGTGCAGAGAACCGTGCTCCACAACAGCTTCACTCGAGTCCCTCAGAGAGTCAAGAAGAAAACAATAGTACTATCAATTCATCAGTCGATGCAGTCGGTAGTGAAATATTAGATAGTAGTAGTGCTCCTTCCACTAGTGATCGGATCCTCAAACTGCAGCATTTGAAGTTGAGTATCTTCGAAAATGTCACGCAGTCAATAATTGAAGATGATCCCCTTTTATTCCTCGGTTTACCAAAATGTTCTCTGTACGTAATAGACGAATTCATGGCAATTACAAACATTCCTCGCAAATACAATAGTACGTAACAATGAAGAAAATACTTCAAAATGTCTCTAACGCGATACTTGCCTACGATTTTGGGTTATCTGCATCTGAAATATCCAGGATTTTCAACAGCACTGTGAGGAAAATGGCGGACATATTCCAGGAGTTGATTGTGTGGCCTTCGGTATCAGAAATATCTCTCAATCTGCCAATTCAACTCCGGCCACAGAGGTATGCAGAGGTACAATCTATTATTGATTGCTTCGAAATCCAAATTGAACATTTAACTCTCGCAGTACACCAGGCAGCCACGTGGTCACATTATAAAAAGTGCAATACTTCTAAATATCTGATATCAATAACCCCTGACGGCTTGGTTAATTTTATCTTTTGGTTATCTGCTCCAGTGACGTCGAAATTGTAAAAAATTCTGGTTATTTGTCTGCTCTCCCTTCTGGATCATCTGTCCTCGCAGACAGAGGATTCAAACAAATCCAAATACTCTTACAACCAAAAAAATGTAAACTTCTGAAACCTCCCTCAGTTCAAACAAACGTGAAACCCACCAAAGAAGAAGTTTTAAAAACCAAACAAATTGCGAGTGTTTGAATTCACGTAGAGAGAGTAATTCGACGTTTAAGGGAATTAAAAATTTTGGAACCTCATGTTACACTAGATCATAACTTATTGGGTCTAATGGACGATGTAGTACTTGTGGCTTCTGCGTTTGTGAACTTACAAAGTAAAATAATTCAATAAATTCAGAACTAATTCTCACATTACAGTAGTGTATTTTCAAAAATATTGTGAATAATAGGGATATAATAAATTATTTTTTCAATTTTCAACAGTGTAAGCTTTTTTAACTAATATAAAATAACATAAATGTCATGTATTTTTTGACTTGACCGAGTTCATTAAGGCTGGAAAGATCGCTGATATCCAAAATGTTGTGGCCTTCCGTAGTAATGTCTCGATGTATTGATGATCGAACCTTTCCTCGACAATAGTCACCTTGTTGATTCTCGGGAATGGTGGATCAGCAATGCAAGATTTTGCTTCTTTTTTTCCTGCAAGGAGCATTTGTAACTGCATCTGTGCTCTAACCTTTGGATTAATGACATTGTTGTGGTGATAATTAGAGACAGTGTCAGTTTTCGTGGGACACTTTACTTCAATGACTGAACTTGTAGTCAAACCATCTGGCGAAGCTCCAAACCACAGATACTGAGGTGACAACAATAAACCTGATCTTAATATTTTCTCTTCAATCAACTCTTCTACAATCTTAATCACGTCAGCTTCTAACTCCCGCCCCCTCGTCATCGCCACAGTGTCTATCGTTTTCCCACCCATGATTTGTTTGAAGAGTGTCCCTTCAAGTGTGAGACAGCGAGCAGCCTGATCAAATATAGAGGCTGATACCCGACCAAACCTCATGTCGTACCAAATCGGTGATTGACTTTGGTTTCTCGTGAGATTTACAACTTCCTGACAGTCTTTAAAAGTATAGCTGTTTTGGCAGAAGTGCAAAAACTCTTCAGCATCATTACAATTGCCAGAATAACTCCAGGATAAGTTGTGGAGGGAAATTTTTTCCCAGTTAACCCTGGGTTTGAAAAGTTGTACAAGATGATTGTCACTTTTTTCTTCAATCCCTCGTTGTATTATCCTTTGTAGGAACTGAGTCGAGTTACTCTTTCGCCTTGCCGTTGGTGAGTATCCCGAAGCTTGACTCTCGCAATTCACCCCTTTTGACTCCTTTACTATCTCATTAATAGTCATGCATTTTATTTTCGACCCCACTGAAGACAGTCTGGATTTTTTCCAATAGCACTAGACTTCAGTGGGGGATGGTTGTTCTAATCTACGATGTAACCAGGAGACGACCGCAGATACGTGTTTACATCCACCGAAAACCGCAAAACAATATAAAGTTATGGTTGGTCATGACGCATTCATTAATGGAGATGTGCAGACTGTATTGACAAAATGGGAAACGTCAAATTGACTGAAAAATCAAGAGAAAGAATGGAGGAAACAATTAAAAAGTAATTGAGTGAGAGGTACGGCTAGAAAGGAGGGAATCTAAGAAATGGAGAATGATGACTTTTCATCATGTATTTGAAAAATTATTTATTTTGGAAAAAATAGAAAATCTGAAAATAACAGAAACCATCGTTTTTCATAGCATTCCTTTGAGTTACAAATTACCAAGATGATTGCAAAATTTTGAATTAATAAGTGAAAAATTAGAAATGGAAGGTTCATCAAAGAACTTTGATCAAGAAGAATTTTGAAAACGGGTGTTGGACAATTATTATAACTTTCGAAACGTCGTTTACCTGCTGCTGCAGCACAGTCATGGCATTCTGCCTCCTCGATTGTACCGGTGTCTTCATTAATTAACACAGTGACAGAATACCCCTTATCACTTTTTTTGTGCTCTGGACACACTCGTGCTTTTATGATGCAAAAGTTGTCTTCACGACCCACCTGCACCCAACCAACTGCCTCATCTCCATAATTGGCACGTGTTGCCCTATGTGAATAAATTATCAAACTATAAACTCACATTTTTTTGCCTCTTCCTTTATATAATAACTTTAATTTTATCCATAGAACGTACCTGCTCTCTTGTATCCCTCTGTTTTCCACACTTTTACAGAAATTCGAACGATAAAACTGCGTAAGCGTCCAATGATCTACCGTTGGTAGATTTTCAGATGACGCCTTTTCGAAATTCTCGTCTGGGATCAATTTCATTTTTCACATTATATATTAAAATTCTAATTTATAGCGACTATCCGAACTCACTCCCAGAGTACATAACCTGCGCTGTTTGTTGATGCCGGCTAGAGTGTTGGAAAAATGCGACATCGCCTCTAGCGGCTGTATTGCGAATCAGGAGACACCACCTTATGACGTCACGAGCGATAAAATATCGTTCAAAATGGAAAATTTTTTAATTAAATATTAAAAAATATTGATGATGAGTTAGAGTGGATTTTGGGTTTAATTGCACTTGATAGGTTACCAAGACACTATCTATTTACTCAATTTAAGAAACTGAGCTGCATGCAAGTTCCCTATTAGTCGCATACTAAATCTTCACTAAATCTTCTTTTTTTCAGTGAATCTTTCGATTCACTTGACACAGCTTTTCCGTCAAGCTTCTTTGCAGTGATATGCTGACGGTCGCGAATGAATTTCACGAAAAGTTTCAATAAATCTTGCACCTCATTATTAATAGCATGACTAGTATTATTTTTTCCGTAAATGAGCTCGCTGGCTCAACGGCTCCGACTACACCTCGAAGACCAACCAGCAAGTTAGCCGATACAAATAAGTCCTAATCGCTCTGCAGTGGCGCTCTTTCCAATGAGAGGGAGAGCCCTACTGCAGTCCGGAATCATATTGCCTAAGTAATCGAAGAGATCTAAGACCGACAGCCTTCTGCATCTGGCCAGTCAATATTCAGATATTGCGCCTGCAGGCTCGGATCACCTGAATTAATTATTCTGATCATTATTATTCCTCTCCTCCATAAGAGAAGTTATTTATTATTATTTTTAAATGATTCTAGGTGAAATTCGCGTAGGCAGTAGATATCAAGCAGACGGGATTGCGCCGTGTTCTCTCACTCAATCTGAACGCGAATCTGATCCTCGTCGTCTCCAGGATTTGGAAACACTTGTTTGGACGCCTCGACACTCCCTGACAGACCGTCAAATCGATCAATTCCTTGTCGTCTCCAGATCAGTAGGCACGTTTGCACGAGCTCTGGATTGTTCCTCGTCGGTAAAACAACCCTCGTTGCATATGTCAGCCGCGGCAGCCTCCAGAGACATCACTTTATTCCACGCCATGGATACTCTACATCGACATAACTATGACCTTGCAAAGGCGATGTCCTCTTTAGTCCCACTCTCTGGCCCAGTTCTCTGCAGAGACGAGATGGAGGAATGGAGTGCTTCAGAAGCAAATCTCTTCGAAGAAGCCCTTGAGAAATATGGAAAGGACTTCTCAGACATCCGCCAGGACTTCCTTCCGTGGAAGACACTAAAGAACGTAATCGAGTATTATTATATGTGGAAAACAACAGACCGCTACGTGCAACAGAAACGTGTTAAAGCGGTTGAAGCAGAGAGTAAATTAAAGCAAGTTTATATTCCGAACTATAATAAGACACCGCCGACTGCCCCCACAGGTGGAGCAACAATAATGCCTTTAGGTAACAATAGTACCAACGGTAAAGGTGTTAATATCTTAAATGGCAGTAGTAATGGCAACATCACTGACACCAGCGGAATGTTAATGGTTTGTAATGATTTACTTTCACTTAGATTGTATTTGTCTAGATATTACCATAGTTATAGTTGTGAGTATCCGAATTACGAATTACGAGCTACTAAAATGGTCCTGCGGTCAGGACAGCGATATATCGGCTACACTTACGACAATAGAACTTCGGTTGCTAGATAGAGTACGAAATAATAATGAGATAAATCGCCACTAATATAAAAGTGGCTTCGCTATAACCCAAAATCGATTTTTAAAAATTACACGTGGACATAACCCCTCAAGTAGCTTCACGGGATGAAACCCTGATGAAAATAGGTGTTCCTCTTTTTAAACAAAGAGAAGATTCCAAGGATGGTTCTTGGCGTACTAGTTCGAATGTCAGTTGCGGTATTTATGATGATTTGCAAAAAGTAAATCATATTTTATGGTATGATAATGCTGCTTCAAAAAAACCCTCAATCATGCAAACGAACAAATGTATTGGTATAAAACACACAATACTTGGACTCCGCATTTCTTATGAACACAGATGTGGATACAATAAAAATCGCGAGTTTCTATGTCTATCATACATTGGGTAATAGCACACCAAATGAATATTGATATATTAGGCAAACAAATGAAATATTTGCAACAATCAATACCCAGAATAACTAGAAAATAATTACGAAATTTTAGGAATATATTTTCATAAATCAGAGTTCATTAGTTAGCATTAAAAAGAAAGGATACGTAGAAACTACACATGGGAAAAGTGAAACGTCACAAGTTTGGAATTCAAATGACTAATATATACTAAAACAAAAATATTTACTGCGAGCACAAAGCTACTGACGGCTAGAAGTTCTGAAAGTACTAGATGCTAGTGTTTGCCTCAAATTTCTTAGTTAGTCGGAGCAAGTAACAATTTGTCTGGTGACAAGGGCAGAAAACCTTTACAGTTAGTACTACCCAGAAAAAAAAGTTTTAAATTTGAACACACCGACGTCGGTGGCCGAAGCGGCTAGGTGCGAGCGTAGTGTGCGAAAGGTTGTGAGTTCAAATCCCGGTGGGTGCGAATTTTTCAACCGAAGGCTCCAGCGAGCGGAAGGTCGCTAAAGGGTGACCGCCTGTACTGACATGGTTTTTCTGTGGTTTCCCATGTCAACTCCTATGTTCTATAGGGATGCAAATGCGGTACAGTGTAGAATCCACAGCCGCATGCATAGGGTGAGGATAGGGCCGATTAGCATCCGTATGGAGGGCAGAAAAGGGCCGTAAAAAAAAAAAAAATATTTTAACACAACTATACATGAAACTTTTTCTCTTATTTTGAGTTTCATTAATTGGGGGGAGAAATTGCTTAAATGAAAGGGGATATTGAATGGAGATGGAGAATCATAAATAGGCAGGCGTTCTCTCATTGAGGGCTTTTTCATTGAGAAGACATTTTTTTGTACGGAGAGGAGTTATTCGTATGAAGAGGACCCAACTTTCGAAGATCAAATTTTTTATTAAAAATTTTTGAGTTCAAATTTTCTATTGCAAATTTTAAATTCCTGATTTCGTTTTTTCTACAATTGAACTGCTTTCGCACAAGGAAATTCCCTCCTAATAATGGTTTCTCTAATGAAATTCGGTACTTGCAGAAAATAATTGGGATACTTCCGAAAAGTAGTCATGGTACTTGCGCAAAGTACCCGACTAGAAATTCAGACCCGTGTCATATCTGGCCCGGGTACGGTTTGCCGTATTCCGGACATCAGGGCCATGTGTGTAAACTTTATACGGCCCTGGTCAAGACTGTAACGCGTTGGAGGCATTTGGCCC
>JAPYZN010007066.1:0-10651 GCA_030522865.1 Psyttalia lounsburyi | reverse complement strand
GGAGCTTCTCCTGGTCATGAAACGTTGACATTTCATGAAATTAGTAATTTTCATTTTCGGGGTGAAAACAATAACTTCCTTATCGGGAAGTTAAAAATTGCCGATGGGAAATTTTTCGGTGGATTATGTTTCTCATGTCAACCATTAATTTCGAAGTGATGGCAATGTTGTATTGAATTTCAATCATTTGTGTCAATCTCGTATATCTGATTTACGTTATAAATTATCTATTCGGAAAATTCCAATTTAATTAAATCAATATTGTCATATTGTGTGGTAACCAAAAGAGAAACGAATCATTCATTCATTCATTTGTAGAAAAGCCTTTGATCACAAATTTACCACAATTCTCATTAAATATTATATTACATTGAAATGAGTAAAATATTATTACACTCAATGACATGAAATGAATATTAAATCAACTAGGTCTGAAATTATTTGCAACCATAACAATTTGCAAAAAATGAACAGCAATAAGTATTTCAAAAAATTAACTTCCAGGACAATTTGTCATACAACCCTTTAAATCAGTGAGTTCTTTACTGAAATCGATTAACTACCTCTAAAAAAAAATCACATGCTCCTTAAAATCGAAAACCCATTTTTTCTCAAAAATCATTTTGACATTGAGTTATTGCGTTACGGTATAGCGACTAGGAAAAAAAACCTTTAAAGATTTACACGTTTTCTTGTCGCCCCATCCTTTCCCAATGGGTCACAATTCCAAGGGTACGGGGCTACTGATCATGGTCCCCCGTGATATTCCCTCCCGCCCCGTCAAAAAAAAAAATATATAAAAAAATCGCGAAGAAAAAGAATCACCACGAGGCATCGGGGATTCTGGTGCAATTAACCCCGGAGCGTTGGCATTTTGCCGGGGTTTTGTACGCCAGTCCGCCGACTTTTAAAGGCAACTGAGTGTGTCCCTTTGCTCTTGCTCCACTCCACCCCAATCGTAAACAATCTCCCATACTTGACAGACACACTGCGGCATTATCCGGCGCGGTTGGCGGGGCTGGGGGCGGAGGAGGAGGAGAAGGGGGGAGGGGGAGGCGTCACATGGCACGGAAAAACTCACGGCAGACGTGTGGGTGTCACCGCGCAGTCTCAAGCGACAAGTGAAAGCGTCGCAACGGGTTAATTCAATGCAAAACCGATTTACCTCGCACGACTATTTTTCAATTTTCCAATCCCACATAATTCCCCCCTCCTCCCCCCCTCGCCACCCGGACTAAAATCCTTATAATTTTTCGGATTATCTCCCGCTCGTATTCTCACCGCAATCGGCCAACACTGAAGTAATGAGATATAATTCATCCTACTCAGAGATATTTATTTTCGAATTAACTACTTTCACAATTGTCGGGAATTAATAAATAAATTTGAAGAAAGAAAGTAAATAAATAGATGAATTGTGTCTTTAAAATTGTATTGGGATGCATTGAAAACATTTGGTTACAGGCGAAAATGTGGCGGGGAGGGGCCGAAGGGAGGGGGAGGGGGAAGGGGATGCGTAATTATGCTGGCGTTGTTGGTCGTGGCTGCACCTGCCGCTGGGAGAAGTGCCCCAGCATCTTTCTCCTCCTCTTTCAGCTGTATTTCTTCCTTCGCCTTTGTACGCCTCCTCTCGTCGATCGCCCTTTGATGCCACACAGACATGTACACTCAATCTCATTCTTTCCCACTCTTTCTCTCTCTCTCTCTCTCTCTCTCTCTCTCTCCCACTCTCTCGCTCTTTCTTTCTTTCCCTCTCGCCACTCGCAACGATTAACCCACTCTCTCGCTCATCTCCTCTCCTCACTGACGCTCTGCACTTCGTGGTTTTGCTTTTGCCTTTCCCTCTCCCTCCCCTCCTCCTCCTCCTACTCCTCGCCACTTCGTCTTTTATATAGTTGCTGTATCCGAGAGTCCAAGAGAGGCAATGCACCGTCCGGAGAACATTGACCCGCGTGTTAGCCTGTTCGTGCCTTCTCGTGGTTGAGATAGCCCTTAACCGCCTCTCCCTTTTGCCGTTTTACTTGTTCGTTTCTTACTCATCACACGGAGGTTGCAATTGTAATCCCCACTGTAGGTTATTTTGGGTTCGTAGAAGACCCGGTGGATGTTTCCAATGGTGTCACAAGGAGGCGGTACACCAGTGATTAGGGGATAATCGAGGATTTTTGTTGTAAAATTTTGGGGATTTTTTCCCGGCTGAAATTACTGATGGACTTCTTGGAATTTTTTGACCTTATTGTTTTTAGGAAGTTCTGATGAATTTGGTGGAATTGAAAATCTTGGGTTGATTTGTTTATGGAGAGAGAAATTGTCAAGAACTTCGCCCTTTTGATGGTCATTTCTTACGCAGTCTACGGAGATTGCAATTGTAGTTTCTACTGGGATGGGATCGGTTGAATATCCGGAGTGTAATGACAATGGGGGGCTTGAGCAGAGAGGCCGGATGAGCGGATGATAAATTATATTTACTACTGGATATCGTTGAATTTTCCAGAACACTTCTAAAAAATTTGTATTTTCCAATTTCAACAAAATTCGTAATAAATTCGTAAAGATTACAAATCTTAGGTTAATTATTCAAGAAAATTCACGAGAATTTTGCAGTCAAGCGTTCACTGTTGCCCTCAACCCCAGATATATCTCTCAATGACTAAAAAAAATCCACATTCATGGAACAATAAATTCCTTGTACTTTCCTCAGCTCCAGTTCCTCCAGAAATCAGGAGAAAAAAAAACACATCGCGCTGTCAATCAATGCTCTCGCCCCCACATGAGCAATTAAAATCCCCAGGACCACTGATTGGAAATAGCCTAGAAATCGTACCATTCTTTCCGCGCACATATCAACTCAGTCTCCCTCCCCTCCACCTCCACCCGTCCCCCCATAATCTAATGCCATTGTTCTCCGTGGCACATTGAGGCGCGCGTGAATAAAATTGGGTCAAGTAGCAATTAACCTCCTCTATGGCAGGGGGTGACTGTACTTGTGGCCGAGCCTTCCGATGCACCGAACTGAAGGAGACGAAGTCTTGACGAGTCTGCTGTGTGCGAGGGCTCGTCGAGGCAGGAATGATGATGACGCGGGAATTTCCAGTAATGGTTGGGAAAAAAATTAGAAAGAAAAAAAATTCCAAAAAGCAAAAAAAATAAAAATGAGAGTGAGGAGAGAGTGTCAGACGTGCGGGGACAGATGCATACACTTGTGAAAATAATTACAAAGAAATATACGTCGTGTGTGTCGGTTGGTGGAATGAAAATTTTCCACATGGTAAAATGTAGACTTGTGATTAAAACCTTTTTTTTCCATTATATACACTTTTTTTTTATCATACTGCATGATAGATGTCTAACGGGCGAGGAATGCAGAGATGTAGTACCGGTGAAAACGGGCTGGGGATGTGTATTCACGTCGCTAGTGCTTCAGTAATTTTTTTCAAATATTCCATATTTCAGTTGAAAATGAAGTGCGGCGAAAAAATATGTCGAAATCGTTTCTTTTTTTACTCACTCTCATCTGAGAGCTATTGCGAGTGTTGGAAAAGAGGATTAAGGCCTGTATTTTGTGGATAAACGTGCGGCGACCACTGGAGAAGCACGACCGCGTGAGGGAAAACAATGGGACAACCGTGGATGGATAATCTTTCACCAGTTTTCATGTACAATGGCATCACGTACCGGGGCGTTGGATGCCTCAACCGTCTATGAAAGAATCCTTGTTGTTCAGCGACTTAGAACACGCCTTCCAATGTCCCCCACGGCCCCGCGACGCAATGGGAGTAACAGAGAGTTCATGAGTACAAACGGCTGTTTGGCGCCGCTTGTCCGTGCCGAGAACGCGCCTCACATGAGCCAACATAAATATTCATTTGAGACAGGTAGATGACTAGACGCACTTCCTCTGTTCCCGCTGATTCGTAACGTCGATTGTGGACACGAGAAATTAGACTGTTAAGAATTTTGTCGGAATTCTCTGGTGAGACTTCTTCGTAATTTTTATTGCATTCTATTTTCACTGGAATTTCAAGGATTTTTGTCACTGAATATTCATCATTTCGTTGGAACATTAATGAGAACTGGAAATTTTAGCAAAAATTACCGCTCCGTTCGGTAACCAGGTAGCATTTCCGACGGTCCGGAAAATTAGCCAATCCCATAGTAAAATTCACTATCTTTAACAGAAATTATGAACACGTCTAGATATTTTCTAGTGAGGGGTAAACAAATTTAACTGACAAGTTGGGACAATTTTCTCATGGAAACCTAGATCAATTTTATTAAGCAGTCAACAAATTTCATTGAAGCGATACGCTAATTTTCCCCGAGCTTCTGAAGTCGTAGATAAAAATTGCCCCGAACTAGATGTCTTCAAATATTTTTATTCCTCCTGAAAATTGCCATGCCAAACTCCATCATTGGCTCTATTACAATCGTCCCCGTTTGGAAATTCCGTCGAAAAATATAGCTCCCCCTTTCAGAAATGGCTGTCGATAATCCCGAAAAGAAACAAAAGGTTAACGGTACATCATCGTCATAAGCTGAAGACATGCAATGTTACTTTGGCCATTGGATTCACATGGACGAACATCAATTGAGTCAGTGTGTGTAGTTCAACTTTCAAGTTCCAATCAAGATTGATTGCTCGAGATGAATTGGAATTTGCCCCGCCAAATACCACCGCCACACCCCGAATCACCCTTCATCAATATATAAACATTCAAGAGTCACCGTGAAATATATTCTCCCTCATTCTGGATTTTGATGATCCCCTCGTTGGGAGACCAAAGGTTTTAACGATCCACCTCCTTCACAACTTTGTTTTTTGTAATTCATCGGTGAATCTTTCTAGTAATCGCCGGCATTCATCGCTCCTCGATTTCTTCTGTACCACATCTCTCTCCCTCTTCCCCTCTATCTCACTTACTCTCTCTTCATCCTCGATTCGACACAGACTTTGCTGATGCTCGATTCGAATTCGTTAGCAGTCGATTTTCCATTCGCAGTTGTAAAGCATGTTCTTCAACCTCTCTCGATGCGAAGCGTACCGCAGCTAAGCAGGTTAAGCTCTCGCTGTGGAAGCGCCCGAGAAATTTCTATGACTCTCGCCTCCGATGAATTCACAGGAGGAAAAGAAGAGGAATAAAGAGGTGAAAAAATCCCGTTATCACGAAACCTCCACCTTTTCTCCTTTATCATATGCAAGGGTGAATGAAAATCTGTCCGCGTACGAGACCGGGCAAAATAACTGTGTCACAAGTGTCAGACGAAGTTACCTAGAGTTGATATGAAAATAAACAATCGTAGAGAACCAATTCGTGGACATTTATCAATAGTTGACTGTCGTCAGAAAAGTGCATAATAGATATACATCAGAATGCCTTGATGGAGTAAAATACAGCAGTGGTGATGCATATGGAGGACATTTGCTGTGGTCTACTCTCGATATTTCATTGTTGCTTGGGCTTTCAGTGTTGCTCATGTATCCGTTGAAAATCTACAGTTTAGAACATGCCGACGTTATGCTGTTGCAGTTTCTACTCACTCAGCCATTTGATGGTACAAAGTCATTTGTGAGGTAGAGACCAGTACGACTGTAACTGTTCTGACGCCCCCTCTGTCTCTCTCTCTCTCTCTCTCTCTCTCTCTCTCTCTCTCTCTCTCTCTCTCTCTCTCTCTCTCTCTCTCTCTCTCTCTCTCTCTCTCTCTCTCTCTCTCTCTCTCTCTCTCTCTCTCTCTCTCTCTCTCTCGCTCTCTCGCCCTCTCTCTTCCCACCCCAGCCACCCCAACCACCCACCGACAGTATTATAACGTCACAAACGTCTGTAATGCTGCCTCGTCGGCTACTCCGTGGGATCAATGGACGCTCAGTGACAATACACCAACGTCTGCTCAGTTTGCAACAGTAGTGTTGTCATGACTTGCCACGAAAATCGATCCTCACTCAGCTTTCAACGACTCGAATATATCCTGTTGATACGCTTTCAAGCAGCCACGATGTGGACGATGAAACACAGTGTTTATTGTACGTGAAAATATGTTGCAGGTTGCAATGAGAGAAAATAATAGTATTGACAAGGATTTACTGGGTACCAGACAATATTTTATTGTCAATTGGAAAAAACAGAAAATTTCTGGATTAATTATTTTGCTCTTGCATGGAGAGAATAATGGCTCTGGTCGGTTATAGGGGGAGGAAATACTAGGAATAAGAAAAATTGCGATATATAGTTTTTTTTCAATGGATTTTATTATGTACGCAAGCAAAAGGTCCATCTTTCTCTGACGAAATCTCCACAGCTGAGTAACACTAGAGAGAGTTTTCACACTCTGGACCCAACTAACAAGGGCCCTTTATTGCTGGTTCTCTCTCTTTATTTTCTAGCTGGTTGTCCCTTATTCTGGGGTTTGTAAATACTTTTCCTCGTGCTCACTCATTTCTGAGATATACCGTCAAATAAGATCTCAGCATGTCCAAACTTAGTCTAAGTAATATAGTAATTTTTGGATTGGTTCAAATATGCCAACAGGCTTTTATCATGTTTTTATTTTCTTAGCTGAGAATATTCTTAACTGTCAGCATGAGTCTTCATAAATTCATCTAGTTTAGGTTAGACCTAGAGTTTGAGGGATTGTGAGAACCGAAGAATTCTGGAATTGATGACCCATCAAGTCCAGTGAAGAAATTCTTGTTGCCATTGCTCGATGAATACATTCATTGTGGATTCAAGAGTATCAGCAATTGAGCTTAAGAATGTGTGTTAATGACAAAACATTAGACTGTTCAAAGATTTTTCCTGAATTTTCCGGTACACGTCTCCGCAATTTCTCTAAATTACCAGTTTTCTACAGTTCTAAATTACATCATTACCAACGCAAGGATCACCTCGTGGGCACTATCAATCTTGATTTCTAATCGATATCAAAGTGGCCACTCAAATGTTTTTTTTTTTGCGAGCCCAATCACCTAACAAGCAATCACCCGAGCTTGGAAAAAAAAACAAGCAGAAGAAGCATTAACGCAGTCACGTTTCATGTGTTATTGGCACATGTTTTGTATTATGAAACGATCGAAACTGCTGGGACAGCACACGCCATCGTCATACAGATGTGCTTCCAGCATCTGCAATGATACAAGAAAGCAGAATTGTCAAAGACAGTCTGACGTTTACTGAAAAGAAAAGGAGAATAAAAAAACGAAAATGTCAGACTGCGTTTGTGTTGTACCAATCAGTGTCAAATTGCAATAACAGTTTTGATGTCGTACTGTTGAATCAATAGGGACAGGTATATTTGTCAGTTACTGTTGTACATATGACGTTATGTGCCCCATAATCGGGCGTTTAGTGTATGGGGCCAGGCTCTTGACACACTGAGTGATCAAACATAGCGTGTTTGTAGTACCATTCACCTGCATCTCGCCGACAAATCTGTCTAACTGGGTGAATCAAATGATGCGTTTAGTGATTGGTCCCCTTCCTCCACTGCCCCTCTCTCAATACACCGGATAACTGAGATTTGATACAATAATGTGAGTGAGCTGCGTTAGTTTGCGCGGAGGTCTGGCGATTGTTGAACCAGAAATACCCATCAAACAGTGACTAAACTGGATACATCAATTTTGCTCAATCCCCATTCCCCTCCCCCCTCCCCAGGGGGCGGGGGGGCTCCCTCACTCGGCTGTTCAAACTGGTCGAAAACCCACCTTCGAACTTTGCTCTTAGACTACTCCAAAGAAGATTACTCTCTCTCGCCCCTGTACACATTTACCGGGAATTTGATAGAAGTTTTGAGTTTATGTTTGTCGTTCAACTCTTCTTCGCAGTCAGCATCACATCTCTCTAATCCTTTTCGGGTAATTATGGCTCAAGTTTTATGGCTAATTGAGTTATCTTGATAATTAGGTTGACAGTAAATAACTGGGAGCTGTTGGAGTTGATCTGGCCTTTTCATGTTTTGGTTTGGTTACATGACGAGAAATAATCAGTCAAAATTATGAAATAATTTTTATAGGAATTGACGGGAATTAATCTGTAATTTTCGGTAAATTCTCCGGTCTGTCAGATCGGTCTGAAGGTATCAAATCTCCCAGAAATTCCAGGAATTATTGTACCCTAGAACATAAAATTCTTCGATGTTTAAGAATTTTGACGGAACGTTCCAGAAAAATTCAAGAACATGTTGCTAAAGGCTCCCCTCACTGGAACTCATGGCCAGCGATGAGGCCTTGAACGGATAATTACTTTTTACGGAACAGTTCGTAGAATTTGCATGACGATTGACATTTTATAGAATTTTATTTCACTCTCAGATTAAATCTGAAAACGTAATTCTTAGATTATTTTGCTGGTAATTTTTATTGAATATTTCTCTGCGCGTAATGATTTCGAAGGAGGACCCAATGAGGCATCAGTTGCCTGATGAATAATGTCCTGTGAGGTCACAAGAATTATCTGATGTAAAAATGACCGTCGGAAGGAGGACGGTGGATCTCAACATGCTCAACAAAAAATAGAATGAGGTGTCTAGGAGTTGGATAGCTCAGTCGGTTCGAATTTCCGTCTAGTAATTTTTTTCAGTAAAAATTCCCTGTCACTTTTACCTCGAAAATAATTCCGGATTCCGTCCCATTCATTTTCAATGCCATCCAATGAAATCCTGTGGCGTCACAAGAATATGAAACACTATAAAAAAAAATCCCTTCGTTGTGTTTTACGGGCCAAGTTGGGGATGACTAGAGAGGGACGTGTAATCAGTGGTCTCTCAGTGGCTTTAGAATGGTCATCCTTCAATCGTTGCTCGTGATGGAATTAATGAGCCGATGAAATCGTGAATATACAGTGGCGACGACTTTCTCGCGGATAAGAAGTGAATCCCCTCCGCACAGTGGAGTGGGGGGAATGGGGACTCTGAGGGCATAAATATTCATTACCACAGAAAATGTATGTTCAATCGTGGGTCATTGAGGTCTGGTGGCGAGAGGTTTCTCGCATTCAATGGAAAATTGTCGTCTATTTTCCGGCACGGTAGTGTGTTGGAGGAAAAATAAAAGGCGGAATAGAGGGATTGAGTGAAAAAGGTGGAGATGGGAGATTGTGCCATGTGAACGCTCGTAAATTGGTACGTTTAATTAAAGCCGAGGCTCGAATAGAGACAAGAACAGTGGTTGGCGGGGCTGGCGGCGGGGCGGGGGAGGGGGGGGGGGGGGGGGGGCGCAAAATGTCAATATCAAAATCGAATTCTCCATCCGGTGGGGTCCAGGGGAAAATAGTGGAAGGGGCGAGGGGGTGGGGTGAGTAAATCCACTGCTGCGATTTGGCTCTTCTGTGTATAGAAAATTGCACATTAGTCTGTGTGACCGCATATCCCCCACCCCCTCCACCTTCGTTATCCGGCGGATATGGTGGTGGGAAAACAGTGACGATAAACTCAATTTTCGTACACATGATTGGAGAATATGTTTCACGGATGATGGATTTGTCATTTGCAATTGGCTCGGTAAACTTTCAAATGTGCTTTTATCGTTGAGTGGGGATTTTGTTGTAATGACAACGGTAGATGACTCGTGTGATGTAATTTATGCGGGAGTGGTGGGGGACGTCGTGGGGAAGGGGAGGGTAAGTGTAGGCTGGCTTAATGGAGGATAGACGGGATATTTGGAGCATTTGGGTATATCAAAAAGCGCTTGGGCACGCAGACATTAGCATAATCATGGCACTCCACGCGTATTGAAGATGCCCATGAGTCTTGGCACACTTTTCTCCTCGCCCACACTTCTCCTCGTGTTGAAGAATTATTATTCGAAGGTGTTTGGATGTAGCCAGACATCAGCAGAATTTTGAATGTCCACTTGGGAGGTGAATCGATAGCTGGAAAATTTACAACGTTTACGGTGGTTTAAAGGGAAAAAAAATAATATTGAAATTGCATTTTATTATTTGAAAAAAAAAAAAACGTTACCGTCCATTGGCAGGCGGAAATTTTCAAGCTCCTGTTCACTTCGTGGCTCAGGCAATTTCATTTTAAAAATCAATATCTCATTCGGTATGTCAAAAGTTTTTAAGCTCAGACGAAAATTAACCAAATCCCAGGAGTAATTCCCCCTGAAATTTTGTGGACAAAGGAGGTAAATCTGTTGCAGACTACTTCCGCTTACTTTCAATTCTGATATAATGAATTTATGAGTCGAGGCCTCTAAAGTTTAATTCCACCCGAGTTTCTGCGAGTGCTTGAACAGTCTGTGTATTACGTCAAGCGGATTTTCATCACTGAAAATTCACCCAATCCCCTCCCCTCACCTCCCTATCTGGCCCCCTGTTCTTCGTATCTACATAAGACACTGCCTACATCATCGAGATTAATTTTACCTGCAATCCAATTTTCTCGTATTACAAATTCCTCGCGTGAACACAAAAGTACAGCACTAGTTAGAGAGTATCCACCTGATATTCGCCGCGTGTTGGCCAACGGGAGTCTCCCGGTGGGTAGCGCGGCCGGGGGGGAGGGGAGTGAGGAAATAAAGTTTGGAGGGTCGAAAAGTTGGAACGAAGTCAGAGGACATTAGGGCGTGTACTTGTTCTCTCGTTTCTCCTCTTTTTTTTTTTTTTTTTTTTTTTTTTTTTTGTTTTTTTTTTTTTTTTTTTTTTTTTTTCTTTGG
>JAPYZN010007063.1:0-10985 GCA_030522865.1 Psyttalia lounsburyi | reverse complement strand
TCTCATGAATCCTTAACGTACTCACGCATACAAAATGTTTATCTCCGATGCTCTCCGGATCTCTGCTCCGGAGAAATCTCCCCAGAATTTCTCACAATTAATGATGCGATTCAGCCTACCTTCTAAACAAAGTAGTGTTATACTAAACGACAAGTTTATTTCAAATTTAAAGTTGATACATTATTTTTTATGGAAATGAGCGTGCGAACAAAGATGAAAAAACAGGAAAGTAGAAATATCTCCGAAACTTTTTATATAGGTATGTTGTATATAGGTATATATGTTTTGGTTGATCTACGTAGAGGGTATTGAGACAAAAATTTTACGAGGTGAAAAATTGAAATCATTCCCTTAGGTCGTGAGATATCCGCGAAAAATAATTGCAAAACAAATCGGTTTCCTCCAAAAACTATTGGATCGATCGAGCAACTTATGTGTCCAGAGTTAGTCCTCATTAATATCTATCACCTGACAATTTAAATTTTTTTTGAATTACTCCAGTTCTTTATTCGTTTCTTTTTCTAAAAGTTCAGCATAAGGCCGACTATCGACACATACAAAACTTGGTGCTCAAATCTGGCATTTTTGCGTTTCAGACCATCATTCCCATCAAACCACACGTTGTTTCTACATCGTTTCCAAGCAAAATTAGAAAATCCGAAAATGAACCGTTGCAATGCTTCCGTTAGGAAGCAAAAAAAGAATTTGTTAGTCATTGATACTTTTTCGTATGTTGTGGAGAGCTAGTTGCTATTGAATATTATTTAAAGGCAATAAATAATATGCAATGTCTCCCGACAGCCGCAAAATTATATATATTTTTTTTTGTATGGATACACACCTATGAAGTGCTAGGCATATCCAGAGTCCGCGATAGATCAGGGAAGGGGTGAGTAGAGAATTATGACACTGATGTTCTTGATATATATCTAGAGTTGAAATTTTAATACACCTTGGATTTACATAAAACGAATTTGACAATCTCTTGATATTCCGCGATTTTGTAATGTTAATTTGAATATCTTATGAGGAAAAGGGGAGAGACAAAGGAACCCTCAATCCTGACTGGCCAGGCCGGCAAGAGAATATTACAGTTCTCACTTACTCTGTCTTGTCGATTCTCCAATCCTGTCACATTCCAACAGAAGGGAGTTGTATATATATGATTCTCTTTTATATTGACTGAGTTTAGTTCACTTTTTGTTTCTTAAAAACTTTTGGGAACTATTATGAATGTCAATGTTAAATGATGTGTCCAATGCACTGTTCACTACCACGATCGTGTAACGAGTAATTTTTCACGTTGTCAACCACGCCGCGTCGGGACCCCACCGTACATACGATGGTTATGAATCTTGACCCGAAAATTTTACTTGAGATCGCGTACCCCGAGCAGGATTGGTAACTGGTTTCGGAAATTGGTGCGCGATGGGAACTCAAGGAGCACTCCTTGATGCGTTTACTCTTTCGATGCTCGGATGTAACTGACTTTTTTTTATTTAGGATGGTAACGGACAATTTTGTCGATTCAGTAAATGGATCTCGCGGGGTACCAACGATTCTTGGGGGCGATTCTTGTATATTTTTTTTTGTATATTTTTATCTTTATTCTTGTATATTTTTTTTTGCAATAATGCTTCGACTGCGGCTGCATGACTTTGCTTTGACATTAAGGTTAGCAGTTTTTTTCGTCACCTAAAATCCGGCACAAGTTGGAATTTTAGCGTTTCCAGACGGAGAATAATTCCATAATTTTCAATAAAAGTATTTTTGTTACAGAGTTATTTTAAATAAAATTCGAAACGTAACAGTCCCCCTAAGGAGATGAATGAAATTGTGCTTTGATTCATCTTCTTATGTGTGCCGGTCCTTTGCTTACGATTACATAAATTCAAACTTGGTTCATCATATTTGGATTTCTTGTCTCCGCTTTCTTCTCTGTTTATCTAAATTTTATTTGTCTAGAGGAATATGAGTGCTTTTCGTGCGCCCAGGATTATTGGTATTAAGGAATGTGGGGGGAATGGTTCTCATAGGCCTTTTTCGCTTATGGAGACGGTCGTTATCACGGTGGGGGTGTATCATTTCCCTTCGTCTGATCGTTCTGCATTCACTGGACGTGGGTGCCGCTAATCTCGTGAAGTGTTAAAGCGCCGTTGTTCTCATCGACCACGTTGTGGATTTTTTTATTAGTTTCACCTGGGCTACTCACTGAAGCACACATAAGTCCTTCTGTATCGTTAAGGTCAGTATTTTGGGATTTTCTCCCTGTGGTGTTCAATTGGAGGTTTGACATTCCTCTTTTACGTGGATAGATTTGTTTCTTGCTAGTAAATGAATAATTAAATTCAATTCTCTCCCTGCTCCTCCTTCCCATTTCCATTCGGACATTTCGTAATTTTTCACTAGTGTGAATTGATCTTAGATCCTATGTATATCCCCCAATAGTTATTGATGACCCCATGACTTGATTGCTACAAACTAATAAAACTCGTTATTATGTTAAATCCAGGCTGGTCGCGACATAACCTCATGAGGTGGTTCTAATTCGTATAGGTGAGAAAAATATAGTGGAGGGGAACGAATGAAATAACTGATTCTATGTTGACTAATGAGCGTGGTCCTCATCTTAGTGCTGTGTTGATGTGATTTACCGGTGATTTGACGGGATCATGTGATTTTAGATAAATATAAGTAATTACCAAAATGAAAGTTAAGTGACCAATCTGGAATTAATTCATTAGGATATAACATTGGTGCTTATTATTACTGCCACTTATAGATAATCGTTAGACATCGAGGGCTGGAACCTTGCTGCGCACGGACACTTCAGGAGCAACTGTTTCAAGCGATGGAGCACGGTTAACGATTGTGTAGATAGGAACGTCTTGATTATGGACCACGTTAAGTATCGGCTATGATCGTGTTCTGGCACAATCTTGCGTGGTGGTACTGGTGAGTTGTTCCATAGGTGGGGGTTCAGGGTTCTGTTTTCTTAGCCCTGATTTTTTTTTAGGTGACCATTTGGCTTGGCGGCAACGCCGAGTAGCCAACCAATGCAGGTTTTGGCTACTCTCTGGTTACAGAACATGTAGCTGAGGCTAGTGATTGACAATAACGCTAACCCTCCGATGGATCCGAAGGTGATAAGCTTATGATGATATTCTTCCTCATGTTGTTCGCCGATTTCTTCAAGGCGCTGTTCAGCTTCGTCTAATCGCAGTTCATAGCCGGCATGTTCTGTCAATATAGGTAAAGGGTCTATCTTGATATTGGTAAGAGCGTTGGGTTGGAACTTTCCTTTAGTTATTTTTGGAGACAGTGTTTCGAGATCCAGATCAATTGGGGGGAGGTGTATCTCTATTTTTGATGTTTGTAATTTTCCAACATGTGAGATTAGGTCGGCCTGAGTCTGTAGATGGCAATCCTGGCTCAGGGTTAGTATTCCGGTGCCATTAATTGCCACAATACCAGCTAGCTTGCCCCTGCAATATAGCTCTCCGGTTTCGCTTTCTGTGTTGGCAAACATCCATTTACTAGAAGTTGCGAGGTTGGTGCATTCAGTTCCTTGATTCTCAGTAATTCTAATATCGCATGTTTTCAAACTCTCTAACGTCGATTTCAACAGTAGTGAAATCTCGCATGCTGGCTTTATGATGGAGTTAGTGATTGCGAATGTTGGTAGACAGACAATTCTATTTCCGAGCAGTACACAATCGTCGATGGTTGATTGGTCTAGGAGTGAATAATGATGTTTATCTTCAGTGGTGATGATGGACAGTTTCGTCGGAGTTATATGCGCTGCGACAGTTTTGCCATTACTTTCGTGGGGTCTCTTACAGGGACGCATTCGGAATAATTTAAAATATTCTCTGCCTAACCGTGGGAGGGTTATGATGGTGAGGACTTTTCCCCGGGTGTGGCCCAAGTGGATAGAACTAACTTTTGATAATGCGGGATAGTCAGTCTTCCCCCTTGGAATAGGGAATTCCACTTCGCGATGTTCTTTCTGAATCTTCTTGGCGACTTGATGTAGTTGGTCAGGAGACAGGAATACGTGTGATATTTTCCCATGTTTGGCAGCGTCTATCCCTTCGACGATTTTCTTGGTAGTCTCGAGTAGTATTCTGATAGCGTTCACTGCTTCATTTCCGATGCGACTGAATTTAGTAGTCAACTGGAGGTCAAAGACCGCGTCGGCTACTATGTCCTGTTTATTTTGCAGTGTTTCGGTCTCGTTCTTGAGGATCATGAGGTTTTTGTTAGCTTACTCGATATGGCCAATCAGCTTATTGACCTCCGAACGGATGAGGTGCGTAGAATTGTTGACGATTCGAGTGATTTCTCTCTGGCTGTTATAGAGTTTGTTGATTTCTTTGTTCATGTGTTCTTGGTCATTATAGTCCATGACCCCAAAGAGTTTATGCTGCAGCGTTCCGATGAACCCAAAGAATGGGGCTCTTCTTCCTCGATTGATGTCTTCGGGTGATGTTCGAAATAGATCTTCGAGATGTTGATTCAATGATTCTACCTCTTGTTCCATGCCTAAGTACACGTTGGTTTGGAGTATCTGTTTACAGTCCGAGCCGAAACGAGCGAGACATTGATCACGTGCACTCTTGAACCGAGGGTAACGGGATTTCGCTATAGAGTCGCGAAATGATATATAGTCTATGATTGTTATTAATTGCCATTCCTTCTTGACGATCTGCAGAGGTTGTAGATGCTCGTAGAATAATCCTGGATTGTTGGGCAGGTATTCAACTTTTACATTGATATCCTGGTCTATAGGTTGACTTTTACTCACTGACAACATAATGGAGAGCAGAACTGGGAAGAGTTCCATCTTCACCTTTGACCTTTCCCTTTCCTGTTTTTATAAATTGGTTATAACAGATGGGAGAAATTAGACAGAACAGTTCGATTATAGGGAGTGACTTTAATCTATCGCCAGTCTAGCCTTATCAGGGTGAATAATACGTCTCCCCCCATTCTCGCCTTCAATGTTCAAATTTCCGAATTCGGTAATACCTACAATCTCATATGAAGTTTTGTTGAAATTGTCAAATTTTCCATGACATGGTTCTTTGATTATATCAACGAATTGACCTACTCGAAAATCGACAGGTCTAGCGTGACGATCGTATATTTCTTTGGATTTCAGTTTCGCGTCGATCAAATGATCGGCAGCGATGAGTCTAATTTGATCGAGTTTAGTGACGAGCTTAGCTATAAACGTGTCATAAGTCTCTAAAGTCTCTTCGTCTGGAAATTCAGAAGGAGTGCGTGCCTTTTTTCCGAAGATCAATTCGAATGGGGGGAAACCAGTGGCTGAATGAACGGTCGTGTTGTATGAGAACATGGCAAATGGTAACATAACGTCTCAGTCGTCAGTTTTTGACATCATGGTTCTCAAGTAATCAACTAAAGTTTGATGACTGCGTTCAAGTGACCCATTGGTTTGGGGGCGATAACCGGAAGTGGAAATCTGTTTGACTCGGAAAATATTGGCGACTTGACCAAAAAGCTTGCTCATGAAACTACTTCCTCTGTCTGAAAGTAATACTTTTGGCGCTCCGTGAACAGCGAATAGCGTGGACGCTAATGCAAAAGCAATAGTAGAGGTTTCCAGGTCTGGGAGTGGGGCTGCGAGGTAGTATTTACTCAGATTGTCTTGTAACCGTATCTATAGCTACTAGTTCGAATGGATCTAAAGGGGTATTTGTTATGACCATCGGTTGCCAGGTCTTCACCCGATTTACCTTCATTTGTCTGCATATTTTGCACCGTCTTACAAATTCTGTGACTTGCGGAGTCATTCCCGGCCAATAGAATCTTTCTTGAATTCGGCAAACTGTCTTTCCGACTCCTGTATGTCCCCCCACTGCACTATTATGGGCTTCTTCAATGATTTTGGGCCTGAGGTGGTCGTCCGGGGTGCTGACGTTACCCTCGCAGATAGTTATTTTAACTGGGTCCCCTTCGAAAACTTCTTCTAGCATTGGGGTTAATCCGAGATTGTCTATTTCATCCCCCTCTTTAGCAATTCGAAATGACTTTAATCCATAATGGATTAAAGCATCGCGTAGATTGTAGAGACCCAACAATACATCTCGAATGTTGGGTTTTCAGAAATGGTACTCTTTAAGGAGTAATAAATACATCCCCCAGTTTCAGTTTGTAATTTTTCAGCGTTTTGACGTCAATCAATTTTGTAGATTGCAATAATCTACTAATTGGGGCTGTGAGTTCGAAATCTGCTGATAGAAAGTGTACGATATTATTGCATTGGAACGTCACGCCGTCTCTAGAGAATTGGATCCGCGGACTTTCGATCTCACCTTCCTCATCGAAATCGAAGGCTTCTTGCAAAGATAATGAGGGAGGAATCTCTAGCCCGGTACGAGGTTTCGGAATGAAGACATTAGGTTGGGGGACTTCAATAATGTCATTGATAATGGGAGGATTGAACGTGCCGTTGGAGCTGGAAGACGGGAGTTCAGGGCTTGAAAAACTCAGGACTCTCTTGGTACGAGGAGGTTCCTCACTCTTAGCTGTATTAAACACCATTGGGCTTGATTTCGCCACTGGTTCATCACCTTTCTCAGGAGTAGGGGCGAATGATACGCGCTTTCGATGTGCTGGTACCATTGTGGCTTTCTCCAGTATGACCTCTGACTTTTTGAGTGGTAATTCGGCAATTGTATCGTCGTTTTCATCGGGGGGCTTCAAAGACTGGTTCTTTCCAGATAATTGGCTCAACTGTAGTAAGTACTTTTGATACAGTTGCTCAGCTGATTCTTTTATTTTCTCGAATGAATTTCTTGGGTGGGATGGAATGGAGGATAGGCTTTTCATTTCTGAGGGTCAAAGGAGGACTTTCTCTCGATTGAGTTTGTAGACGTGGACGCAATCTTGAAGCAATGGTTTCCCCAGGTGAGTCTCGATATTCCTGCGTTGTAGTCAGGGCTGATTGCACACGATCTCTGCCTGAAGGTCTCATCGTCGACCCTGAGGTACTCGGCTGTACTGGATCAACAATCTTGTTTTTTGATCCCAGAGGTCTTCCTCTTTTCTTAGGCGGTTAACGTTGATGTTTAGAGCTGACTGCCTCAGCCTGTTTTGATGCTCCCTTAAACATCATTATGGAGAAGTAGTCAAAATTCAGAGCATCCTCATCAGTCTCTGGAGGATCTACAGGATGTCAAGCAAGTGGTTTTGCAATTTGTTTCGTTTTTGCAGTACGATGGTGTGCTGTGAAGTCAAATCCCAAGATTTTGGTTTTGAGTGATGCCTTTCTAGTGGTTTGATCTTGGGTGTCCTGTAACCACACTACCGCGGCACTCCCTGCGTATAAATCAAAGTGTTGACCATATATATACGGCCTAAATTGGTTGAGAGCATAGACGACAGCTAGGCACTCGCGCTCGTCTTTCGTCCATCGTGTTTCAACGTCATGGAGCTGCCTCGAACCACATGCTGTTGGTCCCTCTATGCCGTCATCATCGAGCTGGGTTAACACGGCCCCAACTCCAATTGGCGATGAATTGATCGTGACGATGAATTTTCGGTCGTTGTTGGGATGACGCAAGAATGGTTCCTGAGAGAGGAATAGCTGCAGTTCTTTGAACGCCAGGTCTTCTTTAGGTCCCCAGGTCCATTCCGTCGTTTGTTTTGTCAAATTAAAAAGTGGTTTAGCTCTCGGTGCATACCACTCTTTAAATTGGTTTAAGTAATTGCACATACCGAGAAAAGTACGTAGACTTTTCTTATCATGTGGTGGGCTAAGTTTCACGATTGCATGTACTTTACTAGGATTAGATTTTATTCCATCTTTGTTTATGATAAAACCTAGGAAGACGACTTCATCCCGAAATAGTTGACACTTTTCAGCCTGCAAAGTCGCTCCATATTCTGTTAGCCTCCAGAGAACCTTCCCGAGTAGCTCTTGATGTTCTTCAATTCCGGCTGTGTGGATAATGATGTCGTCTAAGTAGATTTGCACACCATCACCGATGAGGTCGCCAAGCATTTCATGCATTGCACGTTGGAAGATTGCTCCTGCGTTGATGAGCCCGAATGGCGTGTGCGTGAATTCATAGTGACCATTGTGTGTCGAAAAGGCGGTTTTTTCTTGATCCTCGGGTTTCAGTCTGATCTGGTGAAAGCCGCTCGCTAAATCAAGGGTGGAAAATACGTCTGATCCCCCGAATTTCGAAATGACGGTGCGTATGTTTGGCAATGGCTATTTATCTGGCACTGTCTTCTTGTTGAGACCTCTAAAATCAATTACCATTCTCCATTTCTTGTTGCCGGTAGCGTCAGGTTTTTTTGGTACCATCTAGAGGGGAGAATTGTAGGGAGAGACTGATGACGTAATAACTCCGTCTCTAAGTAGCTTCTGCCCTTGTGTAGCTACTTCTTCTTGTATAATTCTGCGGGAATCGATATTGCCGCACTGAGACTGGCTTCTCATCCACTGTTCCGATTGGACAAATGGCTCCTCGGGTTTTCCCACTAGATTCGCCTGGAAGTGTGAAGGCATCTACATACTCTTGGATGATCTTCCGGAGTGGTTCCAGCGTCGTAGGGTCATTCATTCCCCTGCTCAGTATTTCTTCTGCTCTTCCGGGACGTGTGTCAGCCTGAATCTTATCAGGATCGAGTTGAGCGTCCCAATCTGGTTCCCCAAAAACATTGTCGTGAACTTCGTTCGGGTTCGATCGAATTCTGAGGCACACAACGCGACAGCAAGGGTTCCACTCGCTGCACTGGTATTTTGATCTTGACAGCCTCGTCCTTTTCGTTCGAAACTCTCCCCCAGAATATTCCATCATTGATTTCAACTTCGCCTCCAAGTAGAGTTACTCCTTTAGCGAGACTTCGCTTCGTGACGTAAGCTCTTTCTTTCAATGTACTTCTCATCTGGATCGGGATTAGTTGCTCGGATCTGGGATCTAGGATCATAAGTTGGCCAGGGATCCTAACTTGATAGAAGGGTAACAGTCTCAAAGGGATGGATCTAGGAGTTAATGTGTTAAGTAGGAATGAGATATCCGCTTGTTTATTAACTAAGAATTGGTTGCCGATAATACCATCATATGGGCTTCGATTTATGTCAGATATTACATTAAATTCTGTTGGGATGCCCTCGATTTCGATAGTGATCGTCCCTATGATGGGTTGCTTCCCCCCTGCTACGCCGAATAGATATCTCGGTGAACAGGCTTTAATTTGGTTACGATGCCGTAATACGATCTGAGATCAAATTTAGACTGGCACCTGAATCGATTAACATTGTGCAGGCTCCCGATTGGAATTTCGTAGTTCTAACAAGAACGTAAGTACTTCTGCCCGTAGCACAGATTGTGAGCCTATCAGTAGCTTTTGGAGTAATCTGTTTGAAAGGAAAACTGTTTTCGTTCAAAGACAACGATGTGGTGCAATAGGAGATTGTTGCCCGTTGTTCTTGGAAAAATTTCAATCCGAGCATGCCCATGAAACCGCCTGGAGGTTGGGATGTAACAAAAAATTTGAATTTGACTCCTCTTATCTCCATCTCAATGAATCCGTAAGAACCTAATATGCCATCGCCTATTCCAACGACGATTTTAGATTGTTCGATATGGATGAGCGGGTTGAGTGCTTTGATCCAAATCAAGTTTTCTTCACCTCCAGTGCTAGCAAAATTTCCGCTTCTTTACCCTTGAAGAATGGGTGACGTAATTTTATTGCGGGGCATGTTTTTGAAGGAATGAGAGGTTTTACGAGGATTTGTTCAGCAGGTCGCGGACCTGAATCGTTGGTCGATTCTGTTGGCTGCTCGCTCCCGTCTGCTGGAGGCGAGCAACTTCCCAGTTTAAAGGCTGAGAATTTCTAGCATTGATTGGTTGGTTAGCCTGATCAGTTTGGGGTTGGATTTGGTCTCGTCTAGGCATTCTATTACGTCTGTCACTTGATCGTTCGCGTGAGTTATTACGAGAATGTCTATCGTGATTAGCGTGAGGACTGCGGTTGTCTCGAGATGTATCAACATTCTGTGTTCCGTCTGAACCGTCCATCGCAGTTGCAAGTTGGGTACCGTGTTGATGTTGATCGTGTTACTTAGAGGAGTTTCTCTCACAATTCGTGCAGTTGCACTGATGTGGAATCCAGCCTACATTTTCGAGAAGGGATTGCATAGCCGCAAGAACAGGAAAGTCATCTGGGTACCCCGGCGGTCGGTTACCCCCATTGTAACGATAGCCTGATTCTGATCTATTCTGAGAGGCGTTGAAATAAGATTTTTGATGGTTAGGGTGACGATGGAACTGATCAGGTCTGTTCCTGTATGAGTCGAAAGGGGAGTTGAGAAATTCGAATTTACGTTGAGGATTTCGGCCCTGCTGGCCATAATGTGATATATTATTGCTTCTATCTTCGGAAATAGCCCTTTGACCAGCCGTCGCGAATAGTCGATCTTCATCAACGAGGGCCAAAACGATTTTGAAGGCATCTTTCAGGGTTTTGCAATTTTTTCGCCTTAATTCATTCAAATATTCGGGACGAATCGTTTTTTCAAATTTTTTAAGTGCGAATTTTTCTACGACTTTGACTAAAGTTTCATATTCATCTGGGAAGGAAGCTTCGAGAGATGATTTGGCGTTTTTTAACACCCGTTGTAAACGCAAATTGAAATCATCGGCTTCTTCGCCGTCTCGGAGTTGCGTAGCTGCGATTTGATTTTCATAAAAAGATTGTAACGAACATAAGGGGAATGTTTGTTAGCGACAGCGCCAATGCCCACCGAATATCCTCCTTCCGCGCTGAGGGAAGCTCGACTCTCGCAAAGGATGGACTTCCGCGTATTTTTCCCACTTCGGAGGAGATTAGTCGGTATTTTCCGCCCGCCAGGGCAGGCTTAGGGGCATAGAATCGTAGGACTTAGGGGTTATGGTACAGATGGCGAAAAATTGAGTCGTAAGGAGTTTTTTTTTGTGATTACG
>JAPYZN010007043.1:0-11178 GCA_030522865.1 Psyttalia lounsburyi | reverse complement strand
AGTTCCATACAACATTTTACGTCATTGTGCCCGTAATCCGCGATTTAACCGAGCGAAGCGAGGTTAGAATCGCGGGATTACGGGCACCTATGGCATAAAAGTTATGCTGACTTCAGTATATGCATTGCTATGCTCGTGAGCCACGAAAATTTCGTAGCCAATTAGAACGTACGGTATTTTGAGCAGGCCACCAGAGCCGTTGATCCTGGAGTAAAATCGAGTCGGGAAGATCGTACTTTCGGGTAGAGGATGAAGAAAAAGAAATTTGAAAAAAAGTACATATACCTATCGGTAAGCTGAAAATTCCTGTCTCACACGTGATGAACAATAGTTTTTGTCAGTGATGTTACACTCAGCGAGTGGTGAACTGTGCTTCTTTTCAATCACAAGTGAAGGCTTTTAGGCCGGAGGGCAGAAATAGTAGATTACATACCGTGGCCAGTAAAGTAAGGAATGTCTCAGAAAATATTATTTTCATCACGCTGTGTCAGAAAAGGAACTTTTCCGACACATTGAGATGAAAAATTTGGTTCGTAGCTCGTGAAAAAAAGTGGTTTTTAGCTCATGGCATTATACTACTCGCGTTCGGCTCGTGATATAAACCTCCCACTCGCCAAAAACCACTTTTATCCACTCGTTACGAAATATACTATTTCGATTAGGAATAGCATTATGGATTACACATTTCCAAAGGTGCACGTGGAATTCATACACTGCATATCAATAAGTCATCAACAACAGTAAAGTGCAAGCATGCTTCCTTTTATTAATGAAGTAAACAGAATCTATCATTTTCATAATTAACATAACAGACATTTATTGATCATGTGTTTGTGCATTCGAATAATTAGATGTATAATTTATATTGTTGCATTGGGATCGACATCGAGCTTGAGATAGATCGATACATCCTTGAAAAATATGTTGGGTCCTTGGAAGTCTGGCCAGTAAATGGGCCTGTCGAGAGGGAAGCCGATGGGTTTAGAATCATGCTCGTAATATCCGAACACTCGGGATTTATACAGGACAGGATCGGTGACTGGACTGACGTAGGCAAATAGCTGGTAAACACTGCCAGAACGTCTGCCCTTGGGTAGAAGTAGACGCTCAGGGAAACCATACACACACTCTTTGTAAATGTATTTTTCGCTTCCTTCAAGGGCCTTCTCCACCCTCTTGTAGAGTATCTCAGTAGGGTCACGATCAGCCATTGCGAAGAAGAAATCGTGGCTGACTCGCTCCAGTTTATTCGTACCCACATTTACTGAAAAATAATACAGAAAATATCAAATCAAAGTTATTGAAAAACCGAGAGATCTACCTTTGACTTTGAGATTAAAGTTATTAACTTTTTTCTCGTTTGTTAGTTTGATCACCCGAATAATCACAGTGAATGAAAAATGATTCTTTCGTTTGTTCATGTATGAATTAGGAAATTACCGTCAGTTATCCAGTAATCGAGTTCATAAAACGATTTGTAACTCTCGCTAAAGTCCAGGGGATTGTACTGGGTATCATATTTGGGTCCCAGGAACAATTGTATAGCGACTTTCTGGGCTTTATCTGAATTCAAACTGAAATGGACGGTGAAATGTTTATTATTCAATCTCTGTTGACGGACTTTGATGAAAATATTATCGGCGTCTTGTTGACTAGAAATGGGAAGTCCATTGCTAATTGTTGTGTCGAAATCATCGAAGTAAGTGACCAGTTTGTCGACAGCTATTGATTCGAATTTCAAACCGGGGAAGATAATTTCGCTTTTGGTGTATGGCTTCACGTGAGCCTTGTACTTGTGATAAAAGTGGATCAGGCGCTGATAGAAACGGTAGAATGCTGGATCTCTCAGACAAGAGGAGAAGGATTCAAGTGCACTTGGCATAATCTGGTACGGAGTTTTCGGTTCGAGATTGAAGCCGAGGGCTCGCCTTCCAAAGATATCTATACTGCCGTAGTAGTCTTTGTTGCAACTATCCATATTACCCTCGATTATGTTTCCAATGAGATTCAGACCTTCTGGAGTGTCAATTGTATGCCGAGTACCATCGGCGTCTATTACGTAGCCCAAATCAATGGCTGTTGATAGTCTAGATTCAATGTCGTGGATTCGCTAAATAAAAATGGTAATTATTACGAGTGCAAGATTAAAGATTATTATTTGAACTTGAGTAATCAATGATGGCAGGATATTTCACTTTGAATAAAAATTATAATAGTAATAAATTAATCATTTTGGTTTTACGGAAAGAAAAATTCGGTCGATATTACCGTTTCGTTAGGTAATCTTGTGTTTTGTGTTTTGGTCGTTCAGAAATTACTCTATCACTCAGTAAAAGTCGAGAACTATTTATTAAAATTTATATACTCTATTAGAAAATAAACAAAATTTTATGAACAGTACCATTAATTTGGGGTAAAACAACCATGATATTTCAAGTTTCACGGAAAATTCTGTGATGTTTTAGAATTTTATGTAATGTAAAGACGAAACTTGCTCAAGGAGCTTAAAGTGCTCTGACTTTGCTTCCCTGAAATTATATTCAGTATCATTGTTCTACAAATTCAAGCATATCTTCGATCAAATTTCGACGGATTTGCAGCGGTTAATGAATCTCAAATTTCCAGTTCTTGTTGATTTTTCCACAAAATCATGGATTTTCAGTGACAAAATTGCTTGAAATTCCAGTGAAATTTAAATGCGATAAAAATTTCCGAGAAGTGCATCGGAGAATTCAGAGAATATTTTTTAAAAAGAGGTGTACATAATTTTCAAGTGACTGTTACATAAAAGTTGTCTAGTTTTCCGGAAAAAATAGTTAATGGGTCAGTGAATTTTATTTATTGCCCATTGAAAATTATCTAGACGAATATAACTTTTGTTAAATATGTTGAATTAACTGCGCGAGCTCGGACGAACAAGTTCTTCAAAAAATTTTTTAATGAAGATAAAATAAATTATATATTCACGGATGGACCACACTGTTAAAAAGTAGGGATCATTCTGTGGTGACACTGGGTTCCCATCGTGACAAATAAGTCACAGTTTTTTTGGGCGAGAGGAAGTTTTTCTGATTGGCTAAAATGCATCGATTATCAAACGAAACGGAAATTTTTACTTTAAAAAATGGTCTCCGCCTAAGGCTACTCATGACGCGAGACGATAATGAGATTGTGGCAAGTCGGTCTCATTAAAATTCAAAATTCTTAATACCGTCTCGTCGGAGTCAAACGATCGTGAGGCGAGGTTTTTCCTCCTTATTCACCTAGCAAAGTTACTCAACGTGTAGCGGTTGAGACATAAAGAGACTAGTCTTGGTATCGTCGACAGCTCTACTTAGTGTTGTTCCACTAGTTATTCAGAGATATAGAGAAACAATGAAGTCAAACCATTCGATATTTTTAATATCTGAAGATAGAAAAATATTCTCGTGAAACACGAAATTGTAAAAAATAATTGACTTTTTTGTTATCATAATTTACGAGAAAAATAACGTAAATTACGCAATTGCTGTCGTAAATGACGAGAACAATCACATAAATTACGTGATTGTTCTCATATTTTATGTTATTAAAGTCTCGTAATTTACTATATCAATCGCGTATTTCCTTTCATTAAGATCGTAAATGATCATTTCAAAAGGAGAAATTGTGATTTGAAAAATATAAATTACGAGATTGTTTATGTAATTCACGTATTAAAATTTAGAAAATTCGATGTATGGTGTCTAAATTACTAGAATTTTCATTTTTTTTAATAAAAAAAATTCACGTGACTTAGCTATTTGACAATATTGCGGAATCTAAGAGAGATAGCATATTTTGTTTCATGACCTTATTGCGATCTACAAAAAAGGTTTCTAACCAAATTTCGATTTCGCAAAATTTTGAACTCCCAGAAATTAAAATCAAAAATGGTAGTTAACGACATTTGTATCGACTGACTTTGTACGATCTCGAAATTTGTATGCAAACCTCTTTTATAGAACGGAATGACATGTACAAAAAAGGTCATAGGAAACAATACGCTATCTGTCTTGGATTTAGAGATATCTTCGAAAAACTGATTGACATAATTGAAATTTTTCATTTTCGTTTTGTGAGTTCTAAATTTTGAGATATCAAAATTTCTGTGAAAAACTCGTTTGTCATGCGCAATGAGATCTTTAAAAAAGTACATGAGTAAAAATACATTATCTCTCCTAGATTCCAAGATAAGGTCAAAAAACAAAATCACGTGACAATTTTTTTATTGAACAAATGAAGTCTTGTAATTTACGACACCATATATTTTTTTATGGTTTCTCATACGTCAATTACATGTATAATCCCGTAATTGACGGTTTTAAAATTATAATTAACTGTTTCGAAATGACCGTTTACACAATCAATGAAAATACACTGAGATAAAAATATAACTTTGTTAAACATATTTGTTTTGGACAACCAAATGCCTGAAATTTCTATAGTAAAACTGGCTTTAAATCCTTGTCAAAAGATCATTTGATTAGCCTAATTATATATATTTTTTCTCAGTGTACGTAAAATCTCGTAATTCACAATGTCGATCATGTAATTTACATTATTGTTCTCGTAAATTATGACTTTTGAAAAATGTAAATTATGGTTTCAAAGGGATAAATATGTTTTCAAATCTCGTGTTTCACGAGAATATTTGTCCGTGTGTGCAATTATCAATTGAAAAGTGGATGGCATTTGTTTGGATTTTCAAGAATAAAAACATTGTTAATGTGACATACGTATAGAAACTTGTACTTGTACTCCGGGATTTTACTGTATGCTGGACGTTGTGGAAATGGGAGTCCATTGTGATAGACCATTGTTGGATAATACCCCGGGTAAAATGCTCCATCCCACATGAAGTTTTCAACCTTTGACAAGCCATTAGCCAATCGCTCCAAGTTGTAACGATTGATAAGCTGCTTGTGTGCATAAAGATACTCCTCACCTCGATACTCTTTTGCCAATCCAAATTCCTCGCTGCCTAACCACCATGGATTATCCTGGCGGAGGAAGAAGTAGAAAGCGTTGAGACCTATGTCCTCAGTAAAGTACTTCAATTTCATTTCAGGATCATTCTCTCGATTTAAGTACCAGCCCGAGTAATTGGCATGGATAATGTAGGAATTGCCGTCTGCTAAAATCCAATAATGATCAATGATGACGTTAAAAATTGGTCAGACCGAAGAATTATTATATACAATATTTTATGTCATTGTGCCCGTAATCCGCGATTTAATTGAGCGAAGCGAGGTTAGAATCGCGTGATTACGGGCACCTATGGCATAAAAATATTCTTTAAAATCGACTGCCACCATATGGTATCGAAATTTTTGCAAGAAATCGTTTTTATAGAACGTAATGAGATCTCAAAAATATTATGAGCAAAAATACGCCATCTCTCCGAGATGTAGAAATACTTTTTTGCCCCTCAAACCTCCCCTCAAAGCGAATTTTGGCAGGTATTGCAAAAAATTAGGTGTGCGACACGTGCGTATCGCCTTTTTCGCCTCGTGTGATCGCCTAGCACTCGTCGCCGGCCACTCGTGCAAGCGATGCACAACTCGTGCGAAAAAGTGCTACTTTACGCACTAGTTGCACAATATACTATTGGAAAACTTGATGTAATTAAGAATTTTGAATTTTCGTTTTGAGAGCTCAAAATTTTAAGACAACAAAATTTGTTTTAATACTATGAATATCAAAATTCTCCTACAAACTGACTTACTTTTCATCTCAACTAATCAAAATATTTAAGAACACTGTTGAATTATAATGAATGTTAGTGTGGTAAGCCGATTATCGATGTATATTTATGTCAATTATTTTTGCTTCCGAGTGGAAGCATTGTAATCGTTCGATTTCAAGTTTTTTATTTAAAGTGTTATATCGATCCATCATGTTCTCAAAAGTCCCAATCTACAATTTTTTTTTTTGGTTTCTCTCAAATGTAGGTTTTTTGAGCTCTATTCACGGCCACCAATTAAATTTCAATTCTTCCGCAAATTTATCAAATTTTCATTTTTTTTTTCGAAAATCTGTTTTTTACGATAACTAAAAAAAATGTAAATCCATTAAATAACTGCTCAAAGAAATCGTTGCAACCGCCTCTTTACCAAGTTCGAAGATGAAGTTGATAACAATAATCGTAAGCTCAATTTTTTCGAAATTAATGAAAAAAAAAAGAAACAAGTGGGGAATTGCTCTTGTATTGCCCATAGTATAGTTTGAGTTGTTTTGCTCAATGCAACTCGCCGATCTGTCGAGTTGGTTATTGTATTTATACTTCAATTCCAAAGTAATAGCGTTAGAATGACCATTTAAATTCACGATTAAGTTTTTACAAAACCAAATATACATGAATAGTTACAGCTGCCTAATATTGATTTTTGCTTTCGAGTGGAAGCATTGTAATCATTCGATTCCATTTATTATATTGATTTAAATTCATTTAGTTATGTATGAACAAATATTATTCAATAGAATATAATGAAAATTTCAAAGAAAACTTAGAATGTCATGTTTCCGTTGAATTTTTTTCAAACCAAGGCTGAAGTTCGCAGACGGTTGTCTTATAAGTGCACAACTTTTTTATCGCTATATCTATCATTTGAAACGTTAGGATCAACTGTACAGTCATCAAAAAATCGATAAAATTGTGGGGTTATTGATATTTTTGGTAGTCACGTGTGTAGTAACTGAAAAATAGTGACAATCATGAAGCAACCGAGTACTTGAGTGAAAAATAATAAAAAAACATTGTATCCATTGAAAAAATGTTTCATCATAGGTATATAACAAAAGAGTATGCAAAACAACCATTTGGAAGCATATTGCTAATTTATTAGCAAAAACAACTATACTATGGGCAAGACCAGAGTAATTCCCCACTTGTTTTTTATTCTTTTTCTAAGCAGAATAAACCTTTAGGTCCGAATGCATGTATAAATAAATAAATTTAAAAAAAACAAATTGAGGCCGGTCTCCCAATACCTTGTGTGACTGTTTCTTTTTATTCGGCCCTCAATGGGCCTCGTAAATAACTTTCCGACTTTTTCGCCCGGGAGTGTGAACGGAAGGAATAATAAGATGAAATTCCTTTTTACCCCTTTTTTCTTAAAAAAAAACTCCAAAATGCGTGGGAGGATTTCACTCCCAAAGGACTCCGATCTCGTCCTTGATAATATCTATCGCTCGCGACCAACTTCATTCCGATCGCACTAGCCGTTCGTCAGAAAGCGTGAAGGAAAGAAAGTGATCACACACATTTCATGAAATTATAAATTTCGATTTTCGGGGTGAAACCAATAACTTCTTATCGGAAAGTTAAAAAAAGACATCAAAATTTTAGTAGAAACTTTTTTTTATAAAGCGCAATGAGATCTACAAAAAATGTAACGAGCAACAATATGCTACCTCTCTTACATTCCAAGATAGTGTGAAAAAATCAAGTGACATGATTACTTTTTTTTTATTCAACAAGTGAAAATTCTTGTAATTTACTTGTAAAATATAAATTATGATTTCAAAAGGATAAATTATGTTTTGCAATCTCGTGTTTCACGGGAATATTTTTTGTGTGAATATTTACCAAATTTATTGTAAATCTTGGCGTTCTTAGCGGCTTCGATGACCTCGCTGTTGAAGAAGGCATATGGATAAATTTCATATGGCGGTGGAAGATGAATGAAGAGGGTTTCTGGTCGGCGAATGACGGCCTGATAAAGTGCACACATAAATTGACCTTCATTGATATTATTACGAGCCCATAGAGCTGTTTTATAAAATGTATCGAAATCTTTGGCGAAGTAGAAGAGCTTGAAGAGGGCTCTGGTCTCCTCCAGGTGCTTAGGATAATACAGGGAGAATAGTTCACCCCTCGGAAGAAATCCAAATTTGTACAACTCTATGAAGTAATTCACGGCTTCCTAAAATAGTTATTGGCATTAAAGCAATATTTATTATATTCCGATCTTAATTTTTGAACGTATCCAGTACATAGCAAAATACGTAAGACAAATCAAATATAATACAATGCATAACCAGGAGTCTTGAGTACACTTCAGATAATGCAGTATAACATGTAATGTAATACCAATAATTAAGGAACAAAAGAAAAAGATTGGCTCAGGAATTATGTGATAGTAAAAAAATATTCTTGAACCAAGAATTAATTTTTCCAGCCAAAAGTACATCTATCTCGCAGTGTAGTAAACTGAGTTGTAAGATGAAACATTAGAAAAATATGTAATATATTTCTTTTGTTAATCACTCGATACCTTGTTTGTATAGGAATCAATATTTGCATCGATGCTGTACTCCTGTCCCTCCTTGAACAAATCGGGATTCACAATATTAGATTGAGGTACATGATAGAAAAGTTGGAAAATCTTTTTCTGTTTCAGCAGATAATCCTGATCTGCAGTGAGTTCCGTATAATAAAAGTCTCTGGAACCGTTACATCCGATGAATATTGCAGTTGTTAAAATGAGAAGTACTTCTTTTAGCATGATTAATCAATGTTGTCTGCGTGCGTATAAGAACAATGAGAAAATTGGGGGCCGAGTGCGAAGTGTATATCGCACTCCTGCTCAAAATTAACTGCCATTCTGAAACTGGATGTCATTGACTTTTATAGTACATGATTTCCCTAATCAATTGAACCCAGGTCACAATTGCGATTCTAACCGACGGATGCACTCTCCAGCATCCCAATATAAATTATGTTTATTATTTAATTATCTCACCAGAGATATTAGTCGTCATTATTATGTTATTCTCTTCCATTAACTGACGATAACAATATATGTATATATTTGAGGTTTTCACGCGTAGAGCATTATTTACCTTTTTAAACTTCGTGAAGTGTGCCAATCAGAACTTGGAAACATCTGCTCGCAACGTGAAACCGATTACTTTTATAAAAAATAAGTGCTTATCAATGTCGGGGTAGATATTTCAATCTCCGTACAATTTATATGTATACGTCTGCAATTAATTTGTTCAGCCCCGTCATCAGCAGTGCACACTTCCTCTTAACAAGACATAGGTGTCATGTGGACCAATGTGTTGTATTTCTACAGAGTGTAACTTTCAATAAGAATATAACAGAAAATAAAATTTTAATGCGCTAACAGTTTGGTTGACATGTCAAAATTTCTTATGAAAATTTATAATAGAAGGGCCTTTAATGCTGGTAGTTATAAACTCCAAAGAATTTTTCTGCGAGACTGAATTAGTCCAGCACTCAGTACCAAAATTAAGTAAAATCAAGAATAAAATTTAGTCGGACTCAATTTGGTGAATGACTTGAAGGGGCGACCAAGTTATATTTTGACTGTTTCGGGGTTCATACTAGCCGCGTCCTCGTCGCGAAACTTGGGTTAAGCTAAGTGCTGGGTTAGATTGAATATAATCGAATTTATATAATTTTTTGAGTTTTATACCTTCAGAAGGGAAAATGAGAGGAAGGATCCGTACATCAGTTCAAACATAAAAAATTACTAATAATTTCTTGAAGCGATTAACCCATGTAAAGCGACCACACTCCGATACTATAGGAGTCATTTCCCAGAAGTTTACGTTATGTACATTAATTCCAAACTGTTTAACTATTGGTGGTCATAAGTTCCATCGCTAATGAGTGAAATTCGATGCACTACTCAGATTACTTATGAGTGTAATGACCGGATATCAAATAAAATGTCTCATTAACACTTGAAGAGAAGAAATACTAACTATCAGCATGATATGTATTTTTGGTTTCTCTCAAACATGATATATTATGTGGAGGAAGCAGGATTTTTAACCGAAAAATATAAAATAAAGCCAAGTTAAAATAAATTGAAGATATATTATATTAAGTGGATACATCAGTTAAATTCCACGGCTCACGCCGGACTGCCCAATGGTCCCGACACGCATATTATTGAGTATTATCGATCGAAATTTTAGAGTCCTTAGAACTCGACTGTCCTGCCCATAGTACGTCTCCAACTATTCTGTCAATTATAAATCAACTAATTCACCATACACGTACACATACATACACTCATTATAAAGTCTTCGTCTTAAACATTTATAAATTATAATAAGTAAATTTTCAATTTATTAATCATTTAACATGTCGTTTCTTTCGGTAGCACCCCAGGATCGCATATTCGCGGCTTCCCAAACCCCACAATAATGCCGTTGAGTGAGCTGGTGATCTTCGATATCGCCCACGACGTACCGGTCATTACGCAATACGCGAGTGATATATGGTCCTTTAAATTTCGGTATCAATTTCTGCGGGGCACCGGGGGTGCTGTCGAAATTACATATAACTACATAATCCCTGATTCCATACTTATGAGATTTTTTTCACTTTTTATTACAATAATCTTCATTGCACTTTTGTGATTTTAGCATTTTTGCAGCTGCCTTAGCACGCGCCTCGATGATTATCGGCCTCAGACTTAACCTCATCATCCAGATAGTCATTTATCGTGTCCGGCATTTTTCCGCGCTGATTAACCCAAAATAAAAGCTTCGCGGTGGTCTCGCCTGTGAAACTATGCACAGTGTTATTCAGTACGTACTCTAAATCACCCAGTACCTTGTATCAATATTTCTTCGAATCATAAAAATTTTTAGCCAGCATTGGCCCTAAAACGCGATTCATACGCTCCACTTGACCATTTGCTTTCGGTGAACCAGTAGCGATGAAAACATGTTTGACACTGCACTCATCCAAAAAGCCCCCAAATTCAGCCGACATAAAACAGCTCCCACGATCAGATATGATACACCTCGGACGGTTGTAATCAGTAAAGAATCGTTGCAGGGCCGCAATGGCCTCTTCCGAGGAAGCGGTTTTAGTCGCATAAAGTTTGGTAAACTTTGTGAATGGGTCTACTACAACAGAAACATGTTTCTTAACTACACGGAGAGAAAAATTCAATAAAAATTACGTATCAGTTCCATAATCTGCGAGTCAAAACAATATTCCGTAAAAATTACGGAACAGTGACGTACTTTTTTATAGAACTTGTAACAAGATTTTCTCGTTACTGTGGGCTTTTGGGTCGAAATCCCCTGGAAAACGGGTATGAAAATACCCGCCTAAAAGAGTCATCTGGAGGTAGCTGAGGAAGCCGCCTATGAAAGATGTATATGATC
>JAPYZN010007041.1:0-10370 GCA_030522865.1 Psyttalia lounsburyi | reverse complement strand
ATGTCATTGTGCCCGTAATCCGCGATTTAACCGAGCGGAGCGAGGTTAGAATCGCGTGATTACGGGCACCTATGGCATAAAAGTATTATCTGACTCATGGGACTATCATCCTCGCCTTCGGCTTGGATTATAAAGCCACATTCATCAGACAATACTTTCATCGCCTGGTGACATAATGTACTATTTTTTCCAGAAATTAATCATTTTTGGGATGAATGCAAATCATTCAAAAAGTATAGGCCTGAAATTTTTGTTATTTTTGTCCTCGACTTCACGGATATTTTATTCCATTTGATCGGACAATATCTTAGCAACATTCACTATCTTCAGCCAAGAATCATTATAATTTAGACTTCAGTGAACCCTCACTTCCGAGCTAAGTGATAGAACCAAAGGATGGAGCCTGACTATCGAAATTACGGTTGAGTGATTACCCCAGAAAATGGTCAGACCCGCGTGTTTGATCCTTCCTACCCAAACTTGAGTCGAGGGTTGAACTTTGGTTACGGCGAATGAACCTCTCTTGCAGGTACAATTATCATTTCCCCTTCAGTCTTTCGGTTAAATGATTATTATTTGTCAGATTGTTGTTCAAATTTTCCTTAGCATCTCAAATCGAGACTTTTTAATATTTCAACTCAACACTCTCCGATGCCTCAACTTAAAGCGGAAAAATCTCAACCTCGAGCCTTTCAAATTTTGAAGTGAGAGTTGACGGGACCACGAATGGGGGGAAGTGAGTTTATAATTAATTATCGAATGAAAGTTTCAACTGGAGACTTTTAAACGTCTCAACTTGAGATCATGGAAAGTCTTGACTTGTAATTCTCAAAAATGTTAACTTAAGTTTTTTGGAATCTGAAAATAAGGATTTCTTTTTTTTTCAGTATACTCTCATGCTTTTCTCTTATTCTCTTTCTCAATGAAATAATTTTCCAGAGAATGCCCTTCTCCAGTGTATGCAAGTGACAGGCAATTTCCTTCTCTATTTATTTTCATTTTTATTCATACTCCATTTAATTCCAATTATTTCTTAATATTTCACTCGAGATATATTTTTCTATCACTGGTGTCTCGGAGCTGTAGAGAAATCATGGCTTCTTTCCACGATGAAGCACTAGGTGCACCAGAGCATTTCATGGCTTGACTTTAAGTAGAGGTCGAGTGTGTCTCGCTCCTTTTTCAACTACCTTCCTAGCTCTTCATACACTTTTACCGCTGTATATACTACGGCCATTTCAATTACGCTCTGATTGCTGAAATCAAATGCCTCCACCATTGCTGAATTCCATATGTACAGGTGAGGGGGAGTAAAAAATTCAGCGAATTGTATTTACTGGGGAGAAATCGTGACGACTTTCCATTGTACTGAAATTGAATCGGGCGATCAATAGAGAAAAAGTACTTGGGGATTGTGTTGATATTCGAGGGGAGATTTAAAGCAATTTTTCTTGTGTTATCGGACGATTTTTATCCACTCGAATAATACTGAGGGTATTCTTGGAATATTTACTTCAATGTTTTTCGAGGATTCGCTGGTACTCAACGCAAAGAGGAAGTTATTTGTATTATTTTTCAAGGGTTGTACGGAGGCTTGAGGATATTTCCCATGTCAAAAAAGCGAACATTTATTTTCACAATTTGATGAATAAGAAAATGTCAAGTATCATAGGTTTTTGTTTTCTGCAAATCATTCCTACTTTTTTATAGTCTGACAAGAGGCAATTCAATTGAAAAGTCCATGAAAATTGATCAAAATGATAGAAACAATTTCCGGTATTACGTGAAGTCGAGTGTCTGTTCTACGAATGCAGTAACTTTATCGTTTTCCTTGTACATCAAGAGGAGAAACTCATTAAAAACTTCGGGCGCATAAAAAGGAGCTTTATTATTTTTCTTATGTGTTCTGTGAAATCAGAAATCACAGATTTGTTTCACATGTAAAATAAGTAAAATAATATGTAATAATCTGTTCATTACGTTGATATTTCATAATCAACAGAGAATCTCATTGAAACTTTTATAGACAGACATTAGGAAAAAAACGAAGAATTCTGAGTAATGAGAAACACCATTAATTTTTTTTTCTAAATGTCATGTAATGAGTGTCAAGGGTTTTCGCTGTGAAAAAAAATTTCCGCTTCGATTACAAAAATTTAGGTTAAAAACATCGGAAATATCCATTAATGCATTCACATAGTTTCAAGGTGTTATATAGAGTCGAGAGATATTCTATGAAAAAAACTTCTTTCGTTTACTTCAAAGGAAAGAGATCTCATTAACTTCCACATACAGAGATAAGACATCCTGCATCAGAAGAAAATATTCCTTTGCTCCCCCGTCAGTATCTCACCAGCTTCCAAGTATGCTCTCGCACGAAAAAAAAATAAAGTGATTTCTCTTTCTTCTTAATTAAATATATCGAATTACTTGGGTTATATTTTTTCGTCCAATTTCGGTTCTATATAAGTAGTTAAACATCAGAGCTGACATTAAAGTTTAACTTATTATAAGCTGCGTTTGATCAAAGGTTTTCGACCATTCTAGAATTATTTTATTATTTAAAATAGAAGACTCAGAGGTAAATGGAAAAAATAGCGTTATAAAGAAGTTGAATATTTATAAAGTAAACTCGAGCCTTTCTCCCTAGATTGTTTAACCGCGAAAACTTGATTTTTTCGTTTATTTTCCAAGTTATAGAAACCGAGACAATTCATTTCTGGCCCCTTCCAAGTGCCTATTTTTTTCAACAATTGAATGCAATTGCAGTTGGAACGCGAGTACTGACAATTTTCAAGAAATTCTGAAAAAATAAAAGTGAAGAGAAATTAACCTTTTCTGCACCTTGAGCTATGGCAACCGAGATAATGAGAAAAAGCGAAAAAAATTGTCGTCCGACCTATTACAGGCACTTACCCTGGACTTCTCTTAACTCTTATGATCTTTAACTCTGGGGGTGTGACCAAGTGGCGGAGAATGTTTTCCCTCACCGCGCATGTGGCATCATATGCAGGAGAGAGGAAGTGTCTATGTTCTCTCTTAGATAATATCTTTCAGGCGTAAACATGCTCCCAGCGCATATGGAAATGGCGATCCCGAGCTTTTAGTCCTTGGAACTTTGACCTCAGAGTGCGAAAAGTTAAAGGCAGTCAACTGTAATCCGTATATTTTGAAAACCCCATGAGTTAACTAAAAATCAAATTTTGAAATCGAGACAAAAAATGGTCGTTACTATTTCCATTCTTTTCAATTTTTAGAGAGTGTTCCGAAAAAAATAGTCAGATTGACTCATAAAGTTTCATTACCGTAACCCATTTTTGCAGTTATTTTTATGGTTTCATAAAAATTTACAAAACATTGGAAAAAAAGCGCAAAAATGAAAGTATGATGATGAAACTTCTCGAATCAATAAACAATAATGGGTCTTTACAACGCATATCTAAAAAAAAAAGAAAGAAAAAATGATAACAGGAGTACACCTTTAACGGAGAGGGTCGCCTTAATAAATGAGATTTTCAGTAAAACCTCATACAGTGGATAAAAATACTCCCCCCTAAAAATATAGTCTTACTCAAATTGTGAGGCTGCCCTAGATTCCCTTTGGATTTTTTTTTATTTTACACGTATTCCCATTGTTTTTTCGACTTTCTGAGATTCGCCAGAAAAAATGGTCAGATTGATCGGAGTGAGCCCAAAAATTTACAAAATCTTAGAAAAAAAGTAAATATCAAGATGTAATGATGAAATTTTGCGAATCAATAAACAATAACGCGCCCACTCATCTCTAACTCATATATTTAAAAAATGGTACCCAGAGTACAAGATTCTTAACAAAGAGGGTGGTCGTAATGAAAAAGATTTCTATTAAAAGCTCCTCAAGTGGTTAAAAATATTCTTCCATAAAAATTTATTCATACCCAACTAAAACCGTTCGCTGCATGTGATACGTACCCCACAAAGGAACAGCGAGAAGGCCTTTTCATTGTGCAATATATGAAAGAGGTTTTGCAGACGTCTCAAAGGCTCTACGTATTTTGCTCGAAGCCCCTGCATTGCGAGGGACGAGTTGAGTGCACACGTGGAAATATTGAGCCGCCTTCCGCCGGCATCGGAGAGTACCTGGATAATATTACGACGTCTATATATGGCTTCCATTGTTGATCGAGGGTGTGAGAGACCGGCCGATATCGGCGAGATTAATAACCGCAGAACGCGCCACCTGCAGTTATCCGGCCTTTAGATCAACCTGGATATAATAACGAGCGACTGACTGTCTTCCCGTGCTCTCCAGGGAGATCTGCGACTCAACATTTTATAACGTAATAAAGGAACATTGTTGGACGTTCAGTCGAGTCTGCGAGGAATAACGTCGGAGAAGATCTCTTTTTTGTATTCATTTATTCAAGTGCTTTTGGGAAATCGCAGGGTGGAATAAGGTAATTCAGGGATTGTTCAGGCGTTTACGGTCATTTTGGAAATAACCAGTGGTATAATAACTGTAAATGGCACTTGAGGGGAGATCCCACTAAATTAGAAAGGTTTTCCAACTGAAAAGCATAACGAAAATATAATTTTTGTCACTGCTGCTACATTCAGCTCGTGCCGAAAAGTGCCTTTTCGATCACTTGTGATCGAAAAACTATTGTTCGTCACGTGTGAGACAGGAATTTTCAGCTCGTGTGATTGGCAGCCCTCGGCTCCGCCCCGGGCAGCCAACTTCACACTCGTGAAAATTCCCTCTCACTCGTAACGAAATATACTATTTTCGAATGACATCAATTATCGAAGTAGATCAACACGAGAAAACGTTGCAGCAATTATTTTCATGTGAGCGACTTTATCAAAAAAATTCGGTTGATCCCCCAATTCTATTTATAACCTCCCACAAAATACTTGCCGTGATAAATTTGATAGAACAGTCGCATCACCCCGTCCGGACGGGGGATGAAGTCAGTCTGGCGCCTGGAAAACTAGTGAATCACGCAAGAGTATTTATTCCTGTCAACCACCGAAAATTTTTTCGCAGAATTTATCGTCGATTTTCTTTTGTGCTTTCCCAAAAAATCCCCCGAAGAATCAATAGTCCTTTATCATGGAGCATTATATATGACTCTTTGCTAAACACAGGCAGGGAAAAACCGGCGCGGTTCATTGTTTTATATATTTGAAAACAAAAACTGAACGCGTAACAGAAGAATATTATCCCGAACAGCCAATGCATCACTGAGCTATATCATTTTTATTCTTTAGGCGCTTTATTTACCTTTTGGAGGGCTGGGATTTCCAAATTCATGGGTGAGAGGTCTGTTCGGGAACTATGTCCAAAATTTATGGGATTAATGGTGACTCCGGTGGGAGTATTCGCAGCACGACAACGGGCCCAAAGAGCCCAACGAGATGGATATATACTGGCTATTCATGTGCAACAATGCTGTGATGTTTTAATGGCAATGAGCACTGAAATTCTCCCACTGGAGACGAATTCAGGTGGCATTAATAACCTTTTAATATAGAATTTACGTCCCTACGGATCCATTTGTAAATTGTAAATCTAGTGATTCGAGCTTGAATATCGCATGAATAGAAATTTTAGTACTTGACAAAGTTACATCGGGGCCAGATAGGAAGCGTAAAATGATCAGATTTTCCGATAGAATCATTCGTCAATTTAATATCGTCATTGTCTCCGTTAGTGCCCCCAAGAGCCTTTGTGAGGGTTTCCGAACGGTCAATGCATATATTTTTGTAACAATCGGTAAATTTTACCTACTGAGTAGTCAGTTTACAGTATTTTGGGACGTTTAGGAGGTTCATTGCTGGAAATAAATGGCTAAAGAAATTAATATTAATTAATTAGAAATATTTTGGTTTGCGTCAGTTTCTGCCACTTGCAAAACGCTATTGTATGTTCTAGTTAATTCTACCCTTCGGGCCCGGTTAATGCCACGTGTTAACAGAAAATTTCATAGGATATCGTCGAATAATAACAGTCAGAATGAGATTGAATCATCAGTAGAATTGGGAATAATCAGTAAAGTTATGACTAAAAGTTAAGCCATTATACTAGGAAAGTACCGTTGAAAATTGTACTAGATTAGATTGCTATTAAATACGTGTGGCAGAAACCGGAGCATGGTGAATAGGGGGCTGTTCTAGTAAGTGCCACCCCGGCCGTGCACCGCTGACACTGTATCATTTATTTAACCATATTTCTGATTATCCGATTACGATTATTTTTACTCTGAATTACAGCATATAAAGTACTGTCGGCACTTGAACTATTGGCTTAGAAGGACGGTGTGGCTCAATATTGACAGATAATTGAAATGGAAATCAGTATATGTTCGGATAGCTCAGATGGGAAGAGCACCCAACTGGTAAGCGGAAGGTACCGGGTCCAAGTGTTCATGAATTCCTCAGTGATATTCATTAAAAACGGCTTAAAGGCACAAGAATAAAAAAAAACATGGAAATTTCCAAATTTTGGAAGCTTTTCTAAATGTCATTTGTAGATATTTTCGAGTTGATCTCTCCTCATAGAGATATTTCACTAAAAAATCGTCATCCGTCGCACATGATACCCAGAACTAAAAAGTTTTTAATGGTTGCTTTATTTTTGTGCATATGAAATTGAGGAATTTATTTCAGTTAGCCAACTTTTCCGATTCAGTAGGGTCTTCTGGCAGCATAGGGGCTGTTGTGAAGTCATTCCAGGATCAATAAATAAATAGTAAGAGACTTAGGCAGGGAATTACATTTATTCCACGTTATTTCAAGAAACTGAAGAGAGATATTCTCGTACAATGAGTCTAGTGTGATATTCCATTGATTAAACACAACGGGAATATAAAACTAATAATTACGAGAATGTTGGGTGGTCGATGAAAGCCAGCAAGAGCCTCCTGTAGCCGCCGGACGTCTTGATCTTGAATGAGTTGAAGTATAAATTTGTTAAAGCCATGAGATAGTTTATTAACGAGATTACCTCATCAATATAAATGGGTAATTGATTGAAATATCAATATAATTCATATATTCAAGAGGAATAGTTTAGGCAACTTACTTTGATATCTTCCACGAGGGACGTTCCGTACATCTTCTCGTAAGCCTCTTTGATCTCCGCGAGGTCAACCTCTGCACGAGAGATGATGAGACGAACTAGACTGGGGCTGTTTATGCCCCTTTTGGCCAACGCCACCCGAAGCCTCTCGGCGAAATAGACGGTTTTGTTTCGAGTGACTTTAACTGCGGTAAATAAAATCAGGGGAATTAGACTCATCATCCTTGCAGAAATTCTAGACAAGTCATCCAGACTTTCTATGAGTATTATTGTTATTACTCTGATTAGGTAATAACATTACTTTTATTACGTATTTCAGAAAGTTGGAGTTGTCATTGATTATGAATTTGTATATTTTTTAGACAATGAATGTTTGAATGTTCTCAAATTGGAAAAGCACCCGACGGGTAAACGGACGGCCCAGGGTTCGATTCCCGGTCCGAGAATATCTGAATTTTTTCTTCAGTAATTTGTGAACTAGATATATTGAGAAGGAATTACCAGCTATCCAAAATTCTTGCCTCATCATCTGCTTCAATTACAACCAAAAAATAATTACAGTAATTTTTTAAGAATCGAGAACTCGATGAAATCTATGTTTGAGAAATAAAATTATAAAAGGAATTTGATGAGAAACCATTATGAAGTAGAAACATACCATTAAACCAAAAGATTGATTTTAAATGAATGTTAGGTATAAGAGCTAATGAGAATATTTATCTAAATTCATATTTTTGAATTCCAGAATGTAATAAGAATGAGAACAGAAAAAGGAATTTGGATTGTATGTTGGTTATCTGTGGATTAATATTTTTTTATTTTGTAATTTTTCCTTGGTTTTATCGAAGTATTTTCTCAATTTGAAACCTCTCCTCTAGCCTGCCTCTCCCTCCCACTTTTTTCCTATCCTTATTATCTGCGGTATCATGGCCGTCTTACACTTAGCTGTGCCCCATTCGAGCTACGCCCGTAATTTTTGTGCGAGCGAGATGTTCCTAAGCGGTCCCCCATCCAAGTACTAACCCAGCTCAACGCTGCTTAACTTGGATGTCCGCCGGAGCAACACCTCGCCCGCCTAACCATTACGGCCGGCCTTTCTGTGGATTAATAAATTATCTGTATAGACAAAATTGCCCTAATGAGGAATGTATGCAGCACTCTAAACGTGGGTACGTTAAATTTAAAATTTGGATTGCTAGCTATTGTTATGCCTTTATGGCCGTATAATGGCTGTAGAAAGGAGTTTTTAATTATATTTATTTTAAATGGCTACAATCATTGATGCCATAAAGCGTCCCTCCGTAACAATTAAATCATTTGGGAATCGACGAATCGTATCGGTTTCAGAAATCAAACGATTATCGAATGGGAGAGTTTGGAAATAAGCCAGTACTCGATGAAGGGAAACAAACTTGGAATCATGATGAAGATAGTTACCAAGTGCCAGTAAACCCTCCTTCATAGCCCTTGAAAATTTCGTTTCAATAGTTTTTTCTAAACTATGTCCGGAGATATTCTCGTACTCATCGAAAATTCTACGCAACTGGGCATAACTTCTGGTTGTCAGGATCCGGTTGAATACGGTTCGATTGCCTTTGGGCTGACTATCACCCGCTTGGAAGAGGCTTTCGGCGTCCTCCTTCGCTGCTCCCTCATCTACGTTCGTATCTTCAGTTCGATTTTCCTACAGGGATTTTAATTCGTAGATCATTGTTGGTCTTCTTTAAATAATATCACGTGAAGATAGATCATTGCTACTTACGGCTAAGATGGATTGAAGAAGATATCTACAATCTGAGTTTACATAATGCTTCACATCCGTAGGTAGATCATCTCTAAACACTGAAAAGAGGAATATTTGATATCTAATAGTTATTGATTTACTTCGTAAAAATCTCATCAGAATTTTCTCTCCAAAAGTAAATTTTTTATTTACAATTTTTTTTTTGACAGCTCACGGAATTTACGACAAAACTATCTTTTGAGAATTGAAAATTTGGCAAATACTCACACGTTGCATAAGTAGCCGAAAGTGTCTTGATATCATTATTATTTAAAGGCGCCACCACTTCAATGACCGTCATCATGTCGTCGTTCAACCTGTGAAACATTCTATGCACCAGCTCAGCATTAAATTTGGGAAGTGGAGTCATCAAAGCCAAGCTAGCATCCCTAAAGTCACCCGAAAATTCGGAGTTTATGATCGAGGTAAACTTTTCCCTGTCCATTGTCCCGAATGTGTCTTCAATCTTACGACGTTCATCCTCACTTCGATGCACCAAGATGTCAATAATTGTCTGTTCGCTGGTTACCAACGCTTTCACAGCATTTTGCAGTCGCCGAACATCGTCTTCTGGTTCAAATCGATCGGCTACATATATTAAAAATTAATGGCTATATTATTAATTCAACAGCATTAGGACCTGACTTACTAAATGACAAAATTAATCATTTTAAACGACTCTGCATGACGGTTAAAATTTTGGAATAATAAAAAAAAAATTCTCGGCATTGCCAGTAAATACTTTAAAAACGCAAATTTTTTTTCTTCATCCCATACTCGAAAGTACGAGCTTCTCGGCCCGATGTCACTCCAAGAACAACGGCTTTTGTAGCCTGCCCGAAATAACGCGGACTCTGATTGGCTACGAAATTTTCGTGGCCTGTAAATCCACAGATAATATAATTACCTTAAAAAAGGATAACATTTCTGAATTCTGTAGACGAAGAGAAAATATTGAAAAATTTTCACGAAGCAGCTAAAACTATTATACAGAGTGAAATATTACCAAAAAAGTGATAAAAGAGTGGTAAAAAATAATAAAGACTAATAACGAAATTATGGATCGATTATTGATGCGAGTAGCCAACTTAATTGCCAATATTTTAAATGGTTCATACCTGTTGATTGCACTGCTAATTGCGCTGACACTGCAGCAACGGCGATGAAGACGAAAATCGTGAAGGCTTTCATGGTGGAGCTATAGGAGAGAGACTACTTGAAGGCGCAGAGTCACTTATTAATATAGGAACCAACTAACACAGTTTAATGACTCCTCATTGATATGACGTTCGGTTTTACTGTACATTAATTAACTCAAAATGACGCTCAAGAAAGGTAGCCGAGCACATTAACTGTCGTTAATTTGTTTGATTTACTGGGAACAGTAAGCCCGAGTCGAAATTTTCGTGGGTTTTCTGACGTACGTTTAGCGTCCACAGACGTTATTCTTTGATGTTGAAATTTTCCGCCGAATTTTCATCTTCTTTTCAACCGGCGTCAACGTGATGACAATCTGACGGCGAAAAA
>JAPYZN010007030.1:0-10967 GCA_030522865.1 Psyttalia lounsburyi | reverse complement strand
CAAAATGGAGGTGGTGAGGGTAGCATTTCATGTTAAAAGTTATGCTGACGTCAGTATACATAGGAATAAGCCTACGGCAGAGCCTAAAGCGGTTTCGTTACGTTTTTCGCGTTTTTCTCGCTCAAAATTGAAAATACAGTTATTTTAGCCGTTTGTAGAATCATTCGGTTTTGTCACCATAACTCGAAAACTAATCGACCTACGGCCTCGCGGACATCGGCATTGGATTCCTGAGCCCAAAATACATACGAATGGAACTTGGGAAGAGCCAAAAAGGGGCTCGCTACTGTTTTTCGCGTTTTTCTCGCTTAATATTGAAAATACTGCGATTCTAAGCGTTTTTTGAGATCATTCGATTTTTTGATCATAACTCGAAAACTAATTGACCTACGGGCTCAGGGACAACGGCATTGGATTCCTGAGCCCAAAATACATAGGAATAGGCCTTCGGAAAAGCCTAAAAAGGGTTCGCTACGTTTCTCGCGTTTTCCTCGCTCAACATTGAAGGTCCTCAATTTCTATTCAAATTTATTTCATCATTTTATATTTAATCGGTTTTTTTTATAGATAAGTACAAGAATTTAGAATTTATTTTAGAAATAAATACAAAAGATTAAATTTTTTTTACAGGCGATTGGCATGTTTCTGCGCGCCAATGAAAGACGAAGACTGTGTAGAAATGCCTGTAAGTCGTGACCAATGAACATCATAGAGTGTGACAGATTCTCGGCTTCATCAATCGCGAGTTTCGATTCGATTCGATACATGTTCATCTCCCTGTTAGAATAGGTTTGTTACTATTTTTTTGTAATTTTCCGATAAGCTTCAAATGGTCACCTTTAATGAATGAATTGCGAAGACTTGGTTTGAAATTACAAGTGTAGGCGGTAATTTTATACTTGCCCTTATCAGCAAGGGTTCCACAACTTATGATTCTTATGATTCACGATTTCAAAAATTGTTTTGAAGAATACAATAATATCGGTAGGGATGGATCGATCAACAGGTAATAGTACGTTATAACGACTTCTAATTTTTTATTGGAAAACTGAATGAAAGTTGTTATAATATAGTTGGTATTTGATGAAAAATAACAATTGTGGTGGCGGAACGCTGGTTGCTTTAAATGAATTGATGATACCAAGACATAATGAATTGAAATTCAGTATGCTTGGGTAGTTGTACTAATCCTTCCTCACTCCTTCTCTACTGAAGGTATATAAATTAAAAAAATTAAATATAATTAAATGAATTCAATTCAACGCGTGGAAAGGTATAACAAACCTCTCCAGCACTTAGCGTTACCCAGGGTTCGCGACGGGGACGCAGCTGGAATGAACCCCAAAAGGTGTACCATGGTGCCCAAAGGTGCTCATTTCGCACCCACCTAACTTTTCACTTAATTGAGTCCGCCTTGATTTTATTGCGGATTATACTTAGTTCAGGCACTAAGTGATGAATCAATTCAGTTTCCTAGCAAATTTGCGAGGGGTCATTATACATCCTAATTACCGATCAACACATATAATAATACAATAATGTATATATAGGAAATTCTGAAAAAAATTAAAATTCCCATACTATACAGTATAGATGTATAGCAAGTATAGATCGGTGATAAAAAACTTTACTCTCTTTTTTTTTTTAATAAAGTGATTTTTAACTTCTCGATAGACAGTTATTGGTTTTACCTCGAAAATAACAATTTTTAATGTCATAAAATGTTGGCGTTTCATGAAATGTAGAAGCTCCTCTGATGATTTTTTGGAAAGGTGTAAGTGGGCGCGCGCCCGCGCGTGTTTGTGTGTGTTGGTGTGGGTGTATGTGTGTGTGTGGGTTGTGTGTACCCCTTTTTTTGAGAACGTTCACGGGTGACTTTTCAAAACAATTGCTTCAACGTCAAATGGAGAAAACCTTAAACGTGTCAGTCATTCATCTAATTACTGAATGAGCGGTGGAAAAATTATGGGTAAGGGGTGGGGATACTGTACAGATTATAGCAAACGAATCCTTACATAGTTTGAACGCAGAGATTAACGTCCTCCGCGTAAGCAGTAGCGACTAATTCCTTCCACGTGGGATTCCCCAATTTAGTTCTTGTCGGCTCGAGACGTGCAAGGAGCTGCTGGCATGCGGTTATCGTTGCCTGACCAAACAAAGGGTCAAAAGGAATAAAACCATATAAATGCCATAAATAAAACCTATTCAATTACTTGTTAATACTCACATTCGCTGCACATTCAGTTCCCTGAGCTCCTCCAGTAACGAAATTGCTAGGCGCTACAAAATTATTCGTCGGCCTTATATTGATCATATCAAGATCAATCCCTAGAGTATGAGCTATAACTTGGGAGACCTGCAGAGACATATCATTCAAAAATGAAAATGGTAAATTATTATTGATCGATCAACAATATCACTAAACCTTGGTATGAATTCCTTGACCACATTCTATTCCTCCGTGAGAAACGGCGACTGTACCATCCATCGGATACACTGATATTAGGGCGTGCCACTGGCCGAATACGAAAAATGGATAAAGCATCGGAAGTAAACTGATGCCTCTCTTTTTCCATCTGTTCTCCTGTGGCGTTAAAACGATACATATTCTTTAATTATGTGATCATCAGATGTACAGATGTCAGATATATCAGATGTCTAATACCTTATTGAAAAGATTGACCGCTTTGAGACGTGCATCGTAGTCCGATGTAGCTCTGATATCAGCTATCATTGCAGCTAATTCGGTTTTATGGGATGGCAGAATATTATTCATACGTACTTCCACCGGATCCTTACCGAGTGTGTGAGCTATGTGCTCCATCATATTCTCTACCATCGCTGTTCCTTCAGTGGAACCTAAAATCATTAACATGTTTATGATGCAGAAAAAAATTCTATTGTATTCACCTTCCCCAGGTGCCCCGATAGGAAATCCAAATATTCACGAAACAGGCCAGAACTGGCACAAGACTGGGTTCACCAGATTTAGGTAACCAAGTTTAGTTCAAGGATTGGCCAAGCTGGAAAACAGCACAGCTACCTCGACTTGGGCCATCAAGCTTGGCCAAGGGCTGGGCCAGGGTTGGCCAAGCTTACAATGAGCCCTGGTAGCCAGACATCGGCGGGCGGGACTTCGCCAGTGCTAGGCCAGCGGCAGTTGCGAATTGCAGTGAGGGGTAGAATATGGAAATAATACGGATGGGGTCGAGTTTTTTTGGATTGACTTTTGAACATCAATCAAATTGATGAAAAGTCAGATTTCCAGATTTAAAAAAGAACGGAGAAACATCCGTACATAATTGTGATGATCACGTATCAAGGGACATATCAGGTCTTGCCCAAGTTTGGTCCTTCGAAAATTACCTTTCGTACCCTTTGTATGCATGTGTATCGCAAAGAATCATAAATCCTATTTTTGAACCCTTCAAGTTTCTTCCCTAGTATTTCTCTTTTGAAGCATGAAAAATAGGGAAGAATTATTCCTCAGAAATATTATTATTTTTCATTGCATGTGCGTATAATCACAGCGTTAGCGCTCTACCGACTGAAGTGTAATCGCAGCGATTCCTTGCGGCGCGGCGCGCCGCATGTAATCCCTCCGAAAAACACCATGTAATCCCTCAGAAAAACACCATACGTCGCTCAGTCGGTAACTCAACGACACACTCTCGCGCGCGTAGCGCGCTCGAGTGTAATCGCTGAGTTCCCGCCCTTGCAACGTAATATACTATTCCTCATGAATAAGATCGCTGGATGATCCGCGAGGGTTCCGACATCACCCCGACGACCATCCAGCAAGCTAAGCGATACACTTAAGTCCTAATCGCTCTCCAGTAGTGCTCCCTCCAACAAGAGGGTGAGCTCTACTGCAGTCCGGAATCATATTGCCCTAGCAGTCGAGAAGACCCAAGGATAACAGCCTTCTGCATCTGGTCAGCCAATATTAACGCATTGTGCCTGCAGGCTGGGATCACCTCAAGCCCAGATACAAAAGACTGTCTCATGCCGCCGAGAAAACCAATGATACGGACAATCAGCCTGACCCTGAACCCACGGTTCAACTGACGCAGCTCACACAGGAGAGGCTGGTATATGAGCCGTTTCTCCTCTTCTTTTCGGGATATATTGCACTCGGCTGGCGCCGAAAACTCAATCACATAATTGACTTTGTTTTCAAAGTCGAAGAGGATGATATCAGGCTTTGTAGCAGTGACGAGCCTGATAGTCGCAAATGAGAAGTTATTATTATTATTATTATTATTCAGAATCATTTCTGGTGACGGCAAAATCTCTCTAGGGTCAACCCTCGGCAAGAGTTAATAAATCCGGTCCTTTCCTTCGGGATGGACAAGATCCTATTTCATCTCTGCGCGTTCGACTTGACCTTTAGGAGCGATGTTGATAATTTGACGGTACTTGAAAATGTACTGTGACTTCATGAATTTACGAAATAAGCCTGAATGTTTGAAGGTAAATGTACAACGCAGCATACAAAAGACAAATTGTTACCTCCGGCATTAGACTGGTGTAAAATTTTTGGCTAATAAATTAGTTTGTGTGGAAAATTCAGATTTCGGTATGTTTTTGCAATTATGTTTAAAACAGTTGTTAGGCCCTTTTCAATTATAATGTTTACATATATGTCCATTACGAACTTTACGTCTTTCATCTGTTAGAGAAACAAGTAACTCAATATAATCCACCAAATCGAAAATGGGTTCTGGTGGTCTAGCGATTTTCCAACCTCATTGGCAATGGACGATAGAATTAGTCTTTGAACTTCAGTCTGGGCATAGAATAATTGCGTTGTCCTGAATGATACAATGGTCTGAACTGATCAGGAGAAGCGTCAGATCATATACCTTTTTCCGGATGTCAGCAGTAATTAAAGGGCCGTAAAACGGGAAATCTCGGAGATACTATCGAAATCTGGAAAATTTTAGGACATCCAGAATATTAAAGACTTTGTTTGATAAGAGAATGAGAGCTAAGCTGATCTTTGCTCCCGGATTGTCAAATTAACAAATTACCAACTTATGGCTGAGAACTGAGCCGTGAGCCAAGTTCTTAGAGAAGAATAAGTAACTCTGGTGTGCAATAAGGTTTTGAGCATTAGACCTATCCGGTGGGACATTATTCTTTTTGCGCCGGGCAAATCATTGATTTGATACAGATGAATAAGTTTCCCAGGAAGCCTCGCTAAGCTGAACCACAATCTTAACTTCCGATTTGGATAGACCACTTACTAGGTTCTAATTAACTGATCAACCTTTTGTAAAAGGCGGCCTTTCACAAAAGACAAAACAATTAAGTAGTTTAGAAGATCTCGAAGTTAAATAGGAGCTGCTCGACTCGTGTTTTTTCAGGATTCCCCTCCACAAGGTCTTCTCCCACGAGTACAAAAGTACCTTTTTTTAAGTTCAAATGTTGGAGTACTCTCAGAATCAGCGGAGTAGGGAGGGGGTGCCTTGCTGAATTCGTCCTTTCGAGACGTATGTCATAAGCACTTTGGATCGAACTTGTAAGGTCCGGGCGTCCTGATAGCCAAGCAGAAAATCATCCGGGTAAACTAGCAATCAGATTCAGTCCTGGGTAAGAACCTGCTATCCAATTTTGTATTCTGGAGAAGACTAAAGAAGCTATCGATAGGCTGATGAAGAGATAAACAGGTCACTTTGAACAGGTGGCTTTCGTAAGACAAGCAAAGATATAAATCTTTCCTGTGAAGAAATGAAGGGACTTTGAGCTAGTTTATCAATCGAAATTTTGGCAGGTGAAGAAAATTGTTCAAACATCGAAAATAGAAGCTTTGACGAATATTTCATCCGCTTTGAGGATCAAGAATATCGAAGACATGAATCTCTCCCAATTTACTTTATCTATTAATCTTTGCTGTAATATTGGTTTCATTTCTTTCAACATTTGAGATGATTCTCTGGTTGTACACATCGTTTAGAAGCGTTAGAATCATTGGTAGCTTTCTGATGAACGGGATCGAATAGCTTTGGACGTTGTTGAGAATATGTTCTGAAGCATTTTACCTTTTTCACTGTAGGCTGAGAATTTAATCGACTTCCACTTGAGAAATGAATCTCTGGCTCACTGGCTTTATTAAGTCGAGAACCGTTCGTCTTTCAAATACAAAGCCTCGTATTTGATTAACTAGAGCAGGTGGACTTCTGATTTTTGTCCTCCAAAATCCAAGCAACCTTCGGGGAGAGTGGCGCAAGCTGAACCTTTCAGCTGGTTCAATCAATTTCATCTAAATTCACCACCTCGTCTAACAGCTCATATATCGTGATTCGTTCTACTAAATACGAGGAGGAAGCCTAACGAGAAGGGATGGCAGTTTAGGTTTAGTTAGGGTTTCTGGAGACCGAACAGTGGCTCCCAATGTGTGGTGCGAACCATATCTAGAAATTGCAGCTTGGGTTAAAGGGTGTGGTGACACCAACCTCATTTATAAGCGGGTATGTGTACTCGAGAGAGAACGTCTGTGAGCAATTTTTGTCCTTTTATGAATGTATTGAACAGTCGGATGATGACAGCCTATGATTTTTTGGTTAACTTGATTGTCGAAGTGCCCGCGAATCCGTAGCTGCTAATACGTAGGGCTTGCTCGATCTGGTCGTTGTGTAATATGAGCAGAGTGAAAGTCGAGGTGGAACCTACGACTTTGCAAATGCTATTTATACCCTACTTATACCCTATCCCTGAAAGCTAAACACTAAAAAGGTCAACGGAAATCCATCACACTTTGTTGAGCTTCAAATTCTAATAAACGCAATAACAATCTTGGGACATAGATGCAGACGTTGGAAAACAACAGTGTATCGAGGAAGGGCAGTATCATTCGCACTAGCCGCATTTCAAACTCGGTTCAAGGTTCAAGGTACCTTTTCCTCTGTAAGATGACTTTCAGAGTAGAAGTTATGATTCTGTGGGGTACACATATATGCAAAGAGTACGAAATGTAATTTTTGGTGGGGCAAGCCCGAAGCATAAACATAAAATATGGGTATAGATGCACATCGTATGAAGTCTTGTTCTATTAAGTCTTGAGAATATTAAGACCTGATTTGAGAAATGTTTCCAGTTGACCTTAACTTAAATCTAGCAACTAAAGTTACCGAATAAATCACAGAGATTTTCAGATATAATTATCAACTTGAAAAAATTCCATTCGAAGGCTAGTAATTAAGTTTTACCGTCATTAAATAGATCAGTTATTATTTCTAAAAAATTTCTTCCTTTTGCCTCTGCAGCGCATATAATCTAGACTTATGCAAATACTGAGCTGATTTCGCATGTGTAGTTTGGTTAGTGGTCACAAACAAGATGAGACAGAAATTCTGCGGATGGTCAAGTCGACAATGAGAGGTACTAACTAACGATACTAACCTGGTCCTCTCACATATGTATTGGATGGAATATCAGTGCGGACTTCGTAACCTAGAGAATTCCACGTTGTATTATCATAGCACGAATTGCAGTGGTGAAAACAAACGCCTGCTATTGGCTCATTAAAGGAGCCACCCGCATTGTGATACGTTTTCTGATTCAAGTACTGAACAACACCATCAGCATCAACCCCGATCTCATAATCATGCTTGACTGGAAATCGTTTCCCTATTGTCATCATAGTACTCTCGATGGTCATAATGAATCGCGCTGGGCGGTTCAATACATACGCCGCAACGGCACACGCACAACTGACGGGGATGCTTCTCACGAGTTTTCCACCATAAGATCCGCCCAGTCGTCGAACAGTTATGTTGATCCTGGATGAGATAAAACAATTTCTCCAGTGATTTTTATTACTTTTCAAGAGTGTCCCATAGAATTGATTGATAAATGCGCAGTCTGATACCCGCTCCTCCGATTTTTTTCATATTTGGTATGTATTTACAACTTTTGATGTGGGCTGTGAATCTAAAACTCCGGTTTGTCGGAAACTATTTGTTTGGTTGTTACGAACTCCGAAACATCATTGACCTCACCACTGCTTGGGTGACCCAGGACTAACGGTGTAGAGGTGGTGGTGTCTGGTCCCAAAGACAACACATCTTGTCATAGCCCCAGACAAGGCACAACACAAAGATGATAGTAAAAATGATCACGGAAATATTCATATTTGTTAAAGTTATATCGAGAAATTTGTGGGGTTATTGGAATGTGTATTTACCAATTGATTCCGGGAGTATGTAATATAATTAATTGTAGGAGAACATGTTCATTAATTTACCTGTTGTTTGGAATACCAATACAGGAAGCAATAGAGACATGCGTAAGATCTACGTATTGAGTAGATGGATAGACATCCATGCCATCTTCCGTCGGGATGCAGACACAGGATTGCGGTTCCATTGTGAAGTGATACTGACTGCCACAATTGAATGTCCCTTTTATGACTTGTTGAACTGGATTCTCACCTTATAAGATAAAGACAGTCGAAGGGAATCATTAGATACATCTTTAACATCTTCATATCTCCAACCAAGTTCATTAAAAGATGTAATACTATGAAATTGATGAAAAACCTTTTCTTGTTGCAGGAACATTGAGACATTCCCTGATCCTATCCTTATCATTGGAGTTGATAGCGTCCTCATTCGTTATCACTGGTTTCTCGTTCGATATGTCTACATAATGCACTTTTACTTTCTGCGCAGCGTCATGAGCGAGAAATTGAGTGTCCGCACAGATTATACCGATTACCTGGCCGGTATACGTAACAACATCGTCAGCGAATAGCTGGAAGTTTGGAAATTTCTCTGCATTAATCAGGAGTTGCAAGGCATAAAAAGTATGAAGATAACACTTACCACTTCATCGTATAGGCCGAACAGTTTTTTGTGGGCTGCAACGATACAAAGATTTTTGCCAGGTATATCTTTTGCTGAGAGGAAAGCTACCACACCTTTCATCCCCTATCGATTATGATCATATGTATAAACATTTCAACAAAATATGTGCTGCTTTTGGTAGGGAAATTTATTGGTACACCATCAACATGAGTCAAAGAAAACCAAATTACCAGTGCTTCAGTGGTGTCAATTCTAGCGATTCTGCCACTGTGGACTTCACTTATCACATAAGCACAGAATACTTCGTGCGGTTGAGGTGGAATATCATTTATGTACTGTGCCTCACCGGATGTCTGATAGATGGATTCAATCTTCGGCAGTGGTTTGCTGTACGGCCAGAGGTTTTCGTCTGTTTTATAATCACATTTTCCTGACGACAGCTCTCGTTCCAGCATTATACCTCCGCTGCGTAATTTCTCATCCAAATCTTCTGATTTCAGACTGAGAACAAACTGCAAGGAAAATTGGAAATCACATCAGTGAATGATGAATACTTCAGCCATGATCAATCTCTCACTTTATAGAACAATCCTTGTGCAAGGGTTTTCCGGAACTCGGGAGAATAATCCGGTAGAATATGATCGGGAGCGACTTCCGAAGTGAGGATTTCCATCGCCTGTTTAAAGGTATCCTTGTCTAACACCGATTTACCATTCAGATATTCCTCGGTTTCCGCAGCATGCAACTGCGAAAAAATGAATAATAAACACTCTAATTTTGGCTATTTATACTTCTTCAACAACGTACTTGTAATACACTTTCTTCTCCATTAATACTGTAATGAACTGAAACTGTAATGATCACTTAATGCTGTAATGGACTGAAACGAGTGACACAGAAATCAATGATGTGCAATATGAACTTACAAAATCAGGTCTAATTCCACCAAGAAGTATGTTGGGTTTCTCCCGTACCTTTCCAACCGCATCCAATTTGAAAAGAAATCCGGCGTTCACATAGGCGTGTGCATTTTGTGCCCGCGGCATTATCTGTAAATGGTGTCAAAAATGAAATAGTTCCACTGCACACATTATTCTTTTTGGGGGTAATGTTGTCGAGGTACCTTGTAAGATCGATAAACATGCTCAGGACTCAATGCTGGAAGCGATATGCTGTATATGATTTTATGATTCATATCCATGTTCATGAAGTGCATGCAGTTGACGATGCTCTTCTGCCCCGGTGATTCGACTGCGAGGAAAAATCGTATACTATTTCGTCTCTGGCCCCGAAAAATGTTATACGTCACTCGGCGATAAAAGTATTATCTGACTCATGTGATGATAATTCTCGCCTTCGGCTCGGATTAGAAATCCACATTCGGCAGATAATACTTTCATCTCCTGGTGACATAATATACTATTACGTTTTGTAAAAAAAAACATGTGATTCAAGACCGAAACGGCGTAAGTTATGCGCAACAAAGCTATGTTCTACATCTACGAAACGAAATGGCCAAAGAAAATGAAAATTGTTACGTATGTGAATTTCAGCCCCTGCAGTTTCCAGCATGAGAAAAAGATCTGACGGGAACTCATTGTGTTTGTGTTTTATCATAAGATTTCCAGCTATTGTACCGATCTGAAAATAACAATCAAAATATAAATATGAAGTAGCGATAGGATTGTTTCCTTATATTGTCAAGATATAGTTCCTTTATTAACACGCGCTCGTTGAGGTGTCTTATATGAGCAATTCCACGTCAAATGCAAAATGAAGCAAGTTGAGGCCGGTCTCCCAATACCTTGTGTGGCTGTTTCTTTTTATTCGGCCCTCAACGGACCTCGTAAATATCTTTCCGATAGGTTTAAATGTGATTTCACTGCCAAACGAAGCCGATCGTGTCCTTGATGACATGTGTCGATCGCGAGCAACCCCATTCCGATCGCACTCATAGTTCGCCTGGGAGTGTGAACGGCAGGAATTGAAAGATCAAAATTTCATTTAATTCGTATTTAATAAAAAAACTCGATAATATCTATCGATCGCGACCAACTTCAACACACACACACACACACACACACACACACACACACACACACACACACACACACACACACACACACACACACACACACACACACACACACACACACA
>JAPYZN010007023.1:4366-15396 GCA_030522865.1 Psyttalia lounsburyi | reverse complement strand
TTACTCTTTATCCCGTACACAAATAGTCGCACCGGGTGGTTTTGCGCGAAACAATGGATCGGGTTTTCGTGATTTGGATGTGGATAAGTCGTGGACTTTGTCATTCCTCAGTTTTATTCATTGAGTGGGCGGGGGAGGGGAAGCGGTGGGGACTCCCCCTGCGCGATTGCGAGTTTTAGAGTGGATACGATGATTGGAGCGATCGAATGATGATGAGGAATTGGGGTGAAGCTACTTGAAATTGATATTTTCGGTTGAGGAAAAATTTTTTTTTTAGGTGGAGGTATAAACCTCTGTAGTTATTATGAGTGTTGGATTATTTATTATTTGGAATAACTGTCAATGTTGTGAAAGTTTTTTGCCCCATTTTGATGGTTTTTAATCGAGCCATGGAGAAATAAAAAATTGTCATTACATAGAAAATTAATTGATATTTTCGGGTGAGGAAAGGTTCTTGTTTAGTTTATACCTCTGTAGTCATTGTAATTGTTAAATTATTTATTATTTGGCATAACTGTCAATATTGTGAAAGTTTTTTGCCGCATTCTGATGGTTTTTTTAACCGAGCCATTGAGACGTAAAAAAATGTCATTATATAGAAAATTAATTGATGTTTTCGGTTGAAGGTTTTTGTTTAGTTTATACTTATTGAGTCATTATGAGTGTTAAATGATTTATTATTTGGAATAACTGTCAATGTCGCGAACGTTTTTTGCAAAAGTTGTGCTGCATTCCGAGGGTTTTTAATCGAGCCATGTTTTGTCTGAAGAAATAAAAAAAATTTCATTACGTAGAAAATTAATTGTTTGCTCTTTCTCGATGCATTTTTAATTCCATACGTTAACAAATCGCGGAGGGTAACGGAAACCGGCGAGTCTCACTATAGAACATCGACTGCTCTAAACTTATCACGTGAAATCCATCCCGAGTTCTGTTTCAATCATCCCAAAATGAATGAGACTCCACCAGTTTAACGAGGTTATAAACTACCCCATTGAGTTTATGATTCTTCAGGAATGGAAATTTAATACAGGATGATTCAATCATGATGCGACATTTGTCACGCCGAGAGCTACCGCCGCTTCCCCAGAAAATACGGAGATAGAGCGAGTGAAAGGGACGAGACGTAATCCCAACGGATTAAAAAAAAAAAAAAATAGTAAATAAATAGATTGAAAAATATGGGAGTGTAATGGCATCGCAAATTCCCTTCGATACAGAGCGAAGATGTTGGGATTCATACGGACAGAGACAAATTAATTTAAGTGATTGAAAAAATCGTTGAAGTACTCTCCCCTCGCGAGTCACATGAGCCGCGAATGTGAGAGCGAAAACCAGGTAAACCAGTGCGAAGAGGCATTGTTATTATTTGTGTATCAAGAGGATGGTAAAAAAAAAATGAATGAAAGGAGGAGGGAGTGGGAAGAGTGGTTGTACGGGGTCGAGGGGTGATCCCTCGTATAATATGTCTGCACGCGGCGCGATCTCCCCAGGGGGCACACGGTAATAGATTTATTGGACACCCGGTACATCCTGTATAGATATGAACGCGTTATAGGCGAACCTGGAGATACTGGCACTGGTATTATCCATCTGTCTCACTTGCACTTGTCCACAGTGTTGTCGGCCAGAGGGAGGGTGGGGTATTGGCCGCCCACTGTGGTATTGCTCCTTCGTGGGACGCGAAAATCATGTGGATATTCTGCGCCTCGGTTTATGGAACCAAGACGAGAGAGAACTCGAGGCTTTTAGAGGTCTGGATTTATGGAATTAAGTGGTTTATTTTTTGAGAAGATGGGTCTCTCCGTCAATTGAACAAATGGAGAACATGTTGATCTTCAAAAGTAGAAGAGGAAGGCTTTTTTTATGGTAAACGTGGAGGGAAATTTTTGTCAGTTAAAACTTTTGGTACGTTTGTTAATTCTGGTGCATTTGGAATGTTTGGGAAATAATTCATGGGAAATGTTACGTGCGCACTTTTTTTAATGCAATGTCGTAAAAACGATAAATGTTTTAATATTTTTCTTATTTAACTCAGGGTGGGGTGCCTGGTAATGTCCTCATGGTCAAATTTGGCAAGTACAGAATGAAAAAATGAATGGAGAACATGTTGATCTTCAAAGGTAGAAGAGGAAGGCTTTTTTTATGTTAAACGTGGAGGGAGATTTTTTTCAGTAAAAATTTTTGGTACGTTTGGTAATTCGGGTGCAATTAGAATGTGTGGGAAATAATTCATGGGGAATGTTACATGCGCATTTTTTTAATGCAATGTCGTAAAAGCGATAAACGTTTTAATATTTTTCTCATTTAACTCAGGGTGGGGTGACTATTAATGTCCCCATGGTCAAATTTGGCAAGTACAGAATGAAAAAATGAAGACGTAATTGGAGAAAAACAGAAGGATCCCCAATTTCACCATGTGCTTTGTAGATATTGTTAAGGGAATTGTATATTTCGCTTTTTTCGAATTTACCATTTTTTCGAAATGTCAAACAATTAGTAATTAACGGTCAATCGTTGAAAAAAAAAATATTTTTTCCGTATACGGTTAATCACCATTGAAAGATATGATTGCCCATATATCAATTTTCTACCATTCACTTTTCAATTGAAACATAATTAATGATTCCAGGGTCCGCACGCAATCATTAATAACAATTCTTAAATTGAAAAATAAATGACAGAAAATTGATATGAAATGATTGAATAGAAATCTTGAGTATCATTCTTCAAAATTTTCGCTTACAATTGCATTATAAAATTAAATAACTCTGAATATTCAAATTTCCCTCAACTATCGCTAGAATCAAACGAAATAAACGAAAAAAAATTGTCTCAAGTAAAAGAAAAACGACTCCTTTTCTCTACCCCCAGCATTACCGCCCCACCCCTCAATTGATATTTCAAAGCCCCCGATCTTCCCACCCCTCTCCCAAATTTATTTGTTCGAACCTTACCTACCCCCCTCCAATTATTGATCTCCCCAAAATATCCACGTGTGCGCCATCAGAAAAATCAACTTGCACTCTGATTCCATCGATAAACCCTCCCTCCCTCGCCGCAAGCATACGTAGCCCATCGACTAAGATTTATTCCCCCTCTCACCCTGCCCCACGACCCTCAATTTCTCAGCTACACACTCCACTCCATATTCCCCTCCCCCCTTTTCAATCCATATCCCCACAAATACCATCGACTGTAGATTAATCAACCTCTCAATGAAATTTACATAATAGCCAGTGTCATAAAACCAACTCATGAAAACGTGTCTCAGCAATTTACAAAATGGACTCGCAATTTGTTCTCCCCCCCATCCCCCACCCTCTCACCCCCTCTTACCCATCTTAAACGACATTTATCCCGCTTGAGAACCGTCGAAATTACACCCGACGAGGAAAAAACTGCTTCTATCCCCTGAAACAAAGTCAGACTCACCCCCAACCCCATCTATTTACCCTCCTAGCAAACATGACATTGCATTTTTTTCTCTCTCACTCTCTCTCTCTCTCTCTCTCTCTCTCTCTTGATTTCCGTTTAAAGAGCACCTCGAACACACCCCACACTGTGCATCTCTCGGTTGCATTCGCGGGGACAAACGAGCCGAACAGAATGCGTTTCCAAAGAAATAAAGGAACAAAAAATTGAGAGGAGTTTGCATGCTGAGGGGTGAGTAGAACAGAGCAGAGGTTGTGCACGGTGTTTCGTTGAAATAGAGACGGTGGTGGGAGGGTTGGGTTTTGATTAGCTCCCGTAGACAATACCCACTCCTCCAGCGATAGCACTGTGATTCTCTTGGCAACTACGCGGGTGAGGGGGGAGGGGGAGGGGATGCCCTGTTCTTCTTTGCTCCTCTTGTCCTCAACACTGGGGGGCTCTACCTCCCCCCCCCCCCCTCCCGCCGGTTCCGCTGGTTTCGTTCACTCTCCGTCTCACTTCAATAGAGCTATGTTCACTCACCCCTCGACGGCTTCTCGTGCCGTGGAGGCCACTTTGTACAGTGCACTAACCAAGGCTGTTTTGTGTTCTAGGGAACAATAGGCCTACCGACCAACCACCCACCGCGGCATCGGGTGGTTATCGTGGGCGGGGGGGAGGGAGTCACCGGGAGAGGGATAGTCTCAAACGGAATCGAGTTCTAGAGTAGACGAATAGGTATTTTTTTAATTCGTGGATAATTGCTGCGTGTGCATCCGTGGGGGGGGCTCTCGCAGGGGAGAAAAATCGGTAGACATTAACGTTCCAATTTGTAATCGTATCGTTTCTTGGATGTGCGGGGAAAAGTACTTTATCGCTCAGTAAAATTTGTTGACTATTTCGTAAAAAGGGGAAATGATCTAGCTTTCCCTGAAAAATTATTATTAAACTGTCCTGTAAGATTTATTTACTGTTTACGAAACACTGACGAGGCATGATTATTGTTGAAACGTAAATTTTACTTTGCGGTAATTTTTACTGAGAAATTTATCTTTATGTGGCAGGATCGTGGCAGGGCAAGAGGGAGTAGACTATGAGGATGAAAACAGTGGAGAAGTTAAGGATTTTTTAAATATATTTTTTGATTGTTTAAAATGTACATTATTTTGTCACTGTTGCTGTGTTCAGCACGTGTTAAAATAGTATATTTCGTAACAAGGAAAAAAAATGGTTTTTGGCGAGTGGGAGGTTTATATTACGAGCCGAAGGCGAGTGATATAATCCCACGAGTCAAAAATCACTTTTTTCACAAGTTACGAACATAATTTTTCATCTCAATGTGTCGAAAAATAAGGTTCCACACTTGCAGGAAAAGTGTATTTAAATCCGAAGGATTATAAACCTCTCACGAGCCCAAAGCTACTTTTCCGTAATCATATCGAAATGTACCATTACACACGTGCATAGAAATAATTTATTGCGCTACAAGTGCGTAAAGAACCACTTTTTCACACGCCCGCGTAATACATTTTTTTTGTAAACCTGCCAAGGCCCACTTTTCGGAACGGTAAAGCGAAGCTTTACGCACTCGGAGTTCACTTTGCACATGACCCTGAACAACAACTTTACACACTTTAAACTATTTTAAAAAGTAGACTTTTTAGGCAGGTATCACAAAATAGTATATTCTGTAACAAGTGTAAAAACCACTTTTTGCACTCGTTACGAACCTTCGGCACGTGATATAACTGCAATCGCCAAAAAAAATCGTTTTCTGCTTCCGTGGACCGAAACTGCGCATTCTAACCTCGCTTCCCTCGGTTAAAAACGCTCGCTTTCGTCCATTTTGGCAGAAAAATCGCATTCAACCCTCGGGAGGACAATCAGGCAAGCATTCCCCAAGTGTTTACAACCCTCGACTTCGAGTCGGGCCGTAATTTTGCACGTAAAGACGACTTGTCTATTTTTTCTCCCTAGGTGAGGAATATACTAGTTTTGCACGTATTACGAATACAATTGTTCGTCCCAGTATGATGAAAAATTCGATTATTCACTTGTTACGAAATATTCCATTTCGATTACTTGTGGTCGCAAAGAAAAGCAATTCAGCACTCTTTATGAACATTACATAAAGTCACTGGCAAAAACTGTTGTTCGACGCGTGGGAGACGGAAATTTTCAGCTCTTGTGATTGACAGTTTCCGTCGCACGCGTGACGAAATGTAGTATTTTCTGTGAACTCTCTCTCTCTCTCTCTCTGGTTGACAGGGAGGAGTACTGATACCCTCCCAATTGGAGTATTTCACACGAGGGAAAGAGGCGCAGAGGGAGGAGGGGGAGTGGGCCCGAGAATGGGACTGTTGGATGTGCTTGTAATAGCGAAGGCCTGAGTATCACTAGATGATGTATAGTTCAACGGCGTTGATATGGCGGCAAGGGGGAGGGCTGCCTGTTGTTTCGGGGTATATGGTGCGCCATTTAGTGATCGCCTCCATTCGACCATGAGCACCAGCACTACGACACGCGATACTATGTCAGGTTGAATGGGTCATAGAACACAAATGGGGAACGTCAGGAAGCGGAAGTGAGGGGAGAGGGGATAATGATTTTTTAGGGGGTTGGTGGCTTTTGCGGGGACGGCGGGGTGGGATCAGAGGCTTAGGAGATGGTGGGGATGGATTTTCGGGGATGTTTGGTATAGGTTTTTGTGATTTTTTTGGAAACACTTGGTCGGACTTTAGAACCGGTAGAAAAATTGCTGTTTACGGTTTTGACAAATTAAGTTTCATGGACATTTAGTCATTAATTGTCAGTATAAATGCGACAATTGCTCATTATAATTGGAATTATCCACGTAATTTTTTAATCACGCGATTTGGAAGACATTGAACCTCCACGGGATAATAATTTCCGCAATTTTTGAGCGATTGAAAAAGTCATTTTTGGGTTAAAAAATTATTCTTTATTATAAACAAATTTACACTACTTCTGATTCGCCCATTTTTCCAAGAATTATTTTTTAAAGGTGCACAAGACGAATTAATTTCCACATGAAAAATAAATGACTTCCAGATAGAAAAGGGAGCTCGTTTCTTCACTCATCTTTCCACACTTTTAATTCAATTTATTTCAATGTTTTGATACCTGCGGTCACCACACCAAACGCTCAATTTCCCTAGCCCTGACATCCCTCGCGCAAAGGAAAATTAACCGCAACCGTGTAATTGCACGGGAGTTGAATATATAAAAAAAAATTGTATTATCACGGTTTTCATTTAATAAGGATGAGGCAAAAAGAGAAACAGACGGGGACCGGAGAGCAAAAGAACCCGGAGAGGAGAGAGAAAGAGCACTTTGTGGAGACAGGTTGAGTGGTAGAATGCAGAGTGTGTGTGTCAGGATGTATACATGGAAGTCGTGATGAAACACGCCAAGTAAATACCGTCCGCCTTTTTTTCATCCTTTCATCTGTCGTCTCTTTCTTCCATTTTATAATCCCCCAGGTTATTTTGTTTTTTTTATGCCCAAAGAGAACAAGGAAGATGGTATCAAATTTTAATGAGGTGTCTCGTATGAATTTAATTCGCTAATCTTGTAGATTTTCTGACCGAGCTTCAAATATTCTCCCCCCCTTATTTTTCCAATTTCGGAAATTCTATGGATTGCCTCATTAGGATTCAATTTGAAAAAAATGGGGATTGTTTATTGATTCGCTACTGTTGCCAATTCTTCAAGCGCAACTAAATACTCTTTTTTTTTCATTTCATTCCGGTTTGAAAATTCAATAAATTTTTCGTCGTTCCAGTTATTAATTTTGATAAATGTTCAACCTGGCAAATCGTTTTATCTGTGTTTTTTCAACCACTACTAACACTTTTCAATATATAATTTTTTTTGATTCCGGAAAATTCAATCGAGTCTTTTTTCATAACAAATAGCCATTTCTTTTCAAATATTCATTTTATCGAATTTTTCGGATCGCTCGTTTTACGATCAAAAAAAAATCTGTTCTCACTTCACTTTAAAATTCTGAACAGTTTTCTTCAGATAGAAGTACGCATTTACGAATTTTCCAAATTTTCTGATCAAAAATCGAATATTCTGCAACTTTTGAATTTATCCCATGATTACCATTCTATTTGCCATCTGCATTTAATTTTTAATTACAAAAAAATGGGGTTTGAAAAAAAATCTGTAAAAGCGTTCCTCAATCCCCGGCAATCTCCGACAAAACCAAATAATAATTTGATAATAATAATAACTCACTGTATTTAATTAGTAAAATTTTATGAATATCACTCGTGGAAAGTGCGAATTGAAAAAAATCTGGAGGCTTGAAAAATAAAAAAACTGATGTATCGAGTGCCATTGGACATTGATTCCCGCCAACACCCAGCATCATAAAGTCGTCAAAAAGAAGTACGCAGAAAAAGGAATAAAATTCTTTTGACGTGTGCAAGCACCCCCTCCCCCTTTCCGATGTAATGCACAATACAAAGCGGAGTTTGCATTGGAGGTTTTCCCCGTTTATAGGTTTCGGAGAAAACGCGTATTGGATTTGTTCGTACGAGCGTACATAGTTACGTGGCTGGCGTGCGTGGCTGACTAGCACAGACGCCAGAAGAGAGTGCGGTAAAAGAGAGAAACAAGCGTGCGAGAGCAATGGGGTGGTGAGGTTCAGGGGCGCGGAGGGGTGTAGAATGAGGACCCGGGGAATCCGATTTCGCGGTGGAATTTTTTAATTAGCGCAAAGGCTTCAAAAAAAGAAATTATACAATAAAAAAAAAAATTATGCGAGCAAGTGAAATAAAAAAATGATAGAAGAAAAATATTCGATGGGATAAGCGCAAGCGAAAAATTCTCGCCTCTGAATATCCCGCATATCGTTATATCGTATTATATCGCTACACGGAAAAAGAACCACAGGAGCGCGCTACACACACACACTCACCTCCTACACATTTCAATAAAAATTAAATGAAAAAAAATTTACCCCTTATCGAGCAATTTTCAATCCCACAAATATGGGTTATCTTCATTAAAAAGAAAAAAATAATATGTGCGCAAAAAAATGAGGTACGAAGAATTGTGAAATATTTCGTTACACTCTAATGAATGTTCGAGATAGGAAATATCTTTGAAACAAAATCCCAAAATTAAAAATTAAAAAAAAAATGATTTTTTTAAATTTTAACTTATCCGCCTGACATGAGTAAAGGGGGTAAAAACCGAATTCCGAGCCCATGACATCATAAAACCAATAAACATCTTGAATGTTTCAGTAGTAACTCCCCTCAATCATAATAAACTGGCTATATAAATAATCCAAAGCATTCCTCCATCCAAAATACGGAAAAAGTTGAGGAGACTGAGTGACTTTAAAAAACAAGAAATATTATGAGAAAATATTAACAGAACATCCACATAATTTTTCATCATCGATATAAGTCAATAGCAGCTCAAATTTTTTCAATCTTCTGCTGAATGGAATACATTATCGAACAAAATCTTGCGTGCATTCAAAATTTCGAATAACGATTCTCGGAATTCTCATGATTTCCAATCATTTCATTTTCATCTGAAACAGACAATTAGTAATTTTTGGTCAAGAAGGGGACGAGAATTTTTAAAATCAGTGGATTTTCCATTATTTAAAAATTTAAAAATATGTCCATCTGAATTCAATTCCCAACTTTGTGATAATTTTCTCTGGGACTAACTAAACTTACTCTTATAGTATTACAAGTGAATAATTGAACAAAAATCCGTTAATTGCTCTGCAGAACAATTTAAAAAATATATAATCCAGAAAATTTTCCCAAATTATATCAAAAATTACATGTACAATTTTGTCAGTAACGAATGTTTCAATCAAATAGAGAGGACGGTCTGGTCGAGTACATCGCTTACATAACCGTCAAATAATCCTGTAGAGTAATAATTGAAAATACAGCTGCAAATGATTCATAAAGAATTAAACCCCATCCGAAATGAAATAAAATACTATTTTCCACCGTTGACTGACTACCAGTTCTGCACTCACCGAGTGCAATCTATACCCAAGTTGCCTCCCCCTCCCTCCCACCTTCATTAACACTTGGAAAATTGAAAACTGTTGCAATAATGGAACAGTATCCATCGATTTTTCTATAAATGTTAAATGTTTAATGACGACATTAATTACAATATATTCAATAGTCACCTGTAATTGAATGGAGAACGTAATTTCCTACAATTTTGGTGAAATCCTCAGTAAAAGTGAGCGATCAAAAATCATAATTTGCTTTTCGCTTTTTTAAATTCCCGTAAAGAACTATTCCATTCCATGGGTAGTTTGAAATTGTCTTCAATACCTCCACCTCTCAGATAAAAAAATTACTTTTTCCAAAATACTGGCGATTTTTGATAGACGTTGTCAAGTGACCTCTCGAAATTTCCTGAAAAATCTAAAAACAAAAAATGGAAACAATTATGATTTCCATCCGAAAACATTCCAAAATTTCCCCCAGAAATCGTGAAACTCCTTAATTCCCCAAAATACATAAAACTCTCACCAAAGTGCATCACTCGGACGCCCCGAAACCAGTCCAAACGAGCGATACCTAATAATCCACACAAAAAAATCCTCCATAAAGACCAAGCCCTATCAAGAATGAACTAGAATACGATTTTCCATCGTTGACTGGTCCCCAGTTATGCACCCGTCGACTGCAATCTACACACAACCCCATCCGCACCTCCCCCTCCCCCCATACAAAATACCATCACCATCAAACATGGACTCCCATCCAGCTCACGCCGGGATGTCTGGAAACTGGCTGATATCGGCTGCTGGCGTGTCGGAAATCATTCGCGCCTGCATAAGAGCGTGGCATAAGCACGTAAGTCCACACTTGGACGCATGCCTTCGTTCATCGAATAGAGGAGACCATAATGCGACGAGTACAGCGCGAAGACGATGGGACGGGGTGAAAGAGACGGCAGAACACCGTCAAGGGCCTTTTGCCGGAAAACGACGAGGCGCCGCGAGTTGGAGAGGGGAGAGGGTGAGGGGGTAAAGGGAGGACTCATTCGAGAGAGAAGAAGAATAAGTGGAAAGGGGTAAGTAGACGCCGAGTGAGAGTGAATGAGGGAGAGTGTGCGGCTACGCATTTACCCCCTTCATGATGTGAGTATGGCAGAGGAGCGAGCAACGTTCACCATTGACTGTATGTGCAAATGTCGTATGTTTGGTCCAACGTACACGGCAGAGCCTTTCCCCCCCCCCCCCCCGCCCCCCCCCCCCCGCCCCGCCGCGGGGCGCCCCCCCCCCCGCTGCCGCCCCCTCGACGCCCCGGTCCCCAGCCCCCCCCCCCCCCCACCAGCGGGTCTCGATCGGGGAGGGTTACGTCGCTATGACGACAGCATCCCTTCGAATCCCCACTCGCGCACACCTGGTGGAATAGCGCGCACCGCTGAGTGTCTGCACGAGTGAAGGGGAAGTGACGGCGGCGAGGAGGGGAGGGGGTGACCGAAGGGCCTTCGTCGACTACTTTAACGCTGGGCTGGAATTTCTCGGGGAGTATGACGAAAACTTAACGTCTCATGTAACCGTATGTAGTAATGATGGTTTTGGG
>JAPYZN010007006.1:0-12204 GCA_030522865.1 Psyttalia lounsburyi | reverse complement strand
ATGATAACAAGAGACAATGTTAGTGAGGCAAAACCGTGGGACTGCTTAGCTCAGCGAATTAGGGCTTGGCGAAGTCTTGAGGACTCTTTAAGAGTCAGAGTACGATCGGGAGTAACGCTGGACGGTCATCCCAGCTCCTCCAAATAATTAATAACGCGTACATCGAGCCCATCCATAACCCTGGTGTGCATCCTAGATATTAGTTAAATAGTGAATAAAATAGCTGTTATCTACTGGATATACGCGAGCGTCTAATATACAATACGTTCCCTAACCTTCCACAAAATATCCCCAATTTGAGTAGAACCCACGCGACGAATAGTCGGTCAATAGGGTACGACGGGCCTAGGAAATAGAAGAGGAAAAACCTCCCAAATGTGAATAGTGATAGGCACTATTCAGATAGTTAGATCATCCAGGATTAATGCGGAGGATGGTCCAACTCCTAAACGTCACAGCTATTTTCTTCGTAGACAATTAATTCCGAGGATAAACAGGTGATTAACAAATATGACAATCTAATACCTGATTATTTTTCTTTCAGGCCTAGACAAAATCGAATTCCTCCAGTCACATCAGAATATGGAGATCTATCAAAAAGCATTTGACATAATCGAGCGTTACTTCGGCTCCGAGGAGGAGGACGCAAGAATTGCTCCAGGCGTTGACAACCAGGGCCAGCAGTTCCAGTTCAATGCCCCAGACGCAGCGCAAATGCCAGTTCAGAACTTCCAGTTCTAGATGAAATTACTGAACAACCGTGGGACGTGCATTATAATCGCTTATGCTACGACAATGTCCCCCCCAAGAGCAGCAGAAAATTCCGAAAAAAAAGCAAAAAAAATTAATAACCCCGGGAATGAAATTGGGTTGAATAACCGATGAAATTATGAGTTTTACACTTTCTGTTTGCATGGGAATTCATTGTCTCGTTATTACTTGATCAAGACCTAAAGACAAATCGAGTTTCAAATAACGATTGATCTGTTTTATCGCATCCATGATTTGATTTGGAGGTGAAGAAAAAAAAAACATCTTGTGAAACATTTTCTTAACGAACATCAGTTTTTTTTTGTTATTGATTTATTCTTCTTTCCTTCCTTATTTCAATTTCTTTCAATTTCTGAAATGTTATTGTATAGGTTCTACAATGATTCGGATTATTTAGATCGTAATGCAAACGTCAAATTGTACAATGACAAGTGGTTTTTCGACATTATAATACTAGTTTTGTTTATTTTATTGACTTTTTTTTTTTTGAACAGCTTTCATTTATTTTGTCGTGTTTCACGGGTTTTTGTTGTGTTGCAGAGGGTGTAATTAAGGAGTTATTGATGAAGTTTAACGTTTAGTGCTTAAGTAGGATGTAAAATGGAATTAACGAGAATTGACGGATCATTACGGACGGCCTGAGACGTCACTGACTGATTTTGGGAATTTGGGGGTGGAGGATTTCGTGAAGAAGTGGTATCGTCATTGATTATTTTTTAATTTTATTTTTTATTATTTTATATGACGAGGAGAGAGTGATTTTATAAAAGAAAGTCGAGGAATTTTTTTTTAGGATTTAATTTTAGAGAAAACAATGTTTTTTGATAGTCAAAATTCATTTACAATTTTTCTTTTCGTTTTTAAGTCAGGATTTTTTTTCTTGGATTGATAAGAACAAAATTGAAAATTTACTTATCATCTTTTGTAATTCAGTCATTTTTCAAAATATGCGACTTTACTCTTTCCATAAAAAAAAATTGTGTAACCCTGAAAATTGAAAATTCAATCTGGGCATTTCGGGTTTATCTCAAGATCGAGTGATTTTAGAAGAAAAAGTGAAAAAATATTTTTTAAAGATAATCAAATTTCGAGCAAAAATTGATTTTTACGTTTTTTTGTAGAATTATTCGTTATTGAGATAATTAAATGTTTAATAAAATGACGAAATCGTTTTTTTGCGACTTCTCAACTCAATTCCATTAGTCGGCGAATAATTCCTCAATGAGAAATAATTACAAATGATATTTGAACGGACAACAAATGACCTAACGCGAAAAAAGAAAACGTACGTTCGAAATAAGTAAGACGACCAATCAATAAATTTTTTACTGTAAATACGAAAAAAAAAAACTCGCGAAATGTAATGGTCTTTCCATGGAGATTACCTCGAGGATTAATTTGCGCATTATATTTACTCCGGTAAGTAATGATAAACCCAATAAATACTACCAATGATGATGGCCACATGAAAATGGAAGAATAATTAGTCTAAAATATCTCAAACTTCCACTTTCAATTGATTTACCTCCAGAATTACCTCATTAATTCAAATTATCTCTCGATCCCATAGATAAATTAATAAAATGTTATCCCTTGATTTTATATTCTCAAATTTTATCTCCATTTCACGGGGTAAAACGGCATTCAGTAGCCGAAAGCCATTTACTGAACGATAGGAAGAGAATGAACTTGGACTGATGACTAATTATAAAACGACAGATTTATTTTCAACAAAATAAAACGAACAAACACGAAAGCAATAATACGTAAATCTTAAGTCAATATTGAGCTCTCTGTTTTGATGAGAAATATATCATTGGAGGCATAAGTAAATTTCTTTACATTTTCCCCCCTCTCCCATAATCATTAAATTAATTTAACAATGAATTTAAAATCATAAATTTGGCGTAATCGCTAAAAAATTATTAATCTCGAAGTTATAAAAGTGAAATTAGTAATCATTAAGTGGCATATTAAAAGTGAGAATTGTGTAATAATTAGTGGTAAATTGTTGAATGAGATTATCAAAGTTTATGAATGATTTTTAGTATCTGAGGGGACAGCTCTTGACCCCAGGCTCTGGTTGGACATGAATTATGGACCCATCGGTCAGTCTCGTTATCAATGGCTGGAGTTTCTCCTCGTCGATTTTTCCTTGTAATTTCAGTGCCAACTCATTCTCAACGAACTCAAGTGGCTTCCCATTCTTGTAGCCATCCACAACCATCGTCAGGATGTAGATGGCTTCTGCGACGGCGGGATTCTCTCGGTCGCAGAGATTGTGAAATACTTTCATGGCCTCTGGGTGAATGTCCAGAAGATGCTCCACGATCTAATGAATAATAGAAAGAGGGCTAAACAAATGACAATTTCCTTTTAATCAATGAACTTAATTAACTAATTAGTTTAAGAATTTTGTATATTTTTGCGATTTTCAGTTATCCTTTTTTTTCAAATTCAACAAACATTTTTGGATTTAATTGAGAAGTGAGTGATTTTAGAAGACAATGGACAATTTTTCCGGCTCTCGAGTCATTGGAATTTTTCTGATGATTGAGGGAGGAGGAGTTTTGTTGAGAGTTATCATAAAATGGCCAGACAATCCCAGACGAAGAGACTCAAAACTCAATCCTCCAAGAAAATTAAATCTGAACTAACTTCCTAAAAAATTAAAATGACAAAAAAATCATTTTCACTTAAAAAAAAAAACAATTTTACTTGAGACTGCAAGTTCTAAATCTTTACTCGAGAGTTACTATTATTATTTTTCACTAATCGCCGAGGATTACACGAGATGATGTCCTCTCAGTAAATCCCGAATTCCTGAAGCCATGAGATCTTTAATTGAATCAGAGTGTCAAGTGGGTCACTAGTGGTCCTAAAAATAAATTAAGAATACCCACCACAACCTTCTGCTTCTCAATCTTGCTCATGACATTAACCAAGGTCTGACCCTGGTTGTTCCCCAGATTCTTAGGAGAGAGATGAAGATCCTCTTCCGATCCCAGAGCAGTTTTACTCGCATTGGCAATCATTTTGGCAAGACAGAACATGGAATCTTCATCCCTGGAGAATAAGAAAAAAATCGTTGGTCTCCTGGGATTCCTGATGACCTCGGTAATGCCCGCCTCCAGTTCTCTCCAGGTGGAGGGAAATTGCTCTTTGAACTTGGCCCTAATGTCGTCGATATTCCTCTGCAAATTAGCCAGAGCCCGGGACATCAATTGATCCTTGCTCAGTTCGGCCTCGGGCCCCTGAGCAAGTGAGGATATTGGATTCCAGAAGAAGGCAATGCATACGGCGACAGCCATACAACCCCAGCACATATAAGTAAACCTCTTGTGGTGGGGCTGCTTTCGAGAGTCTTGAGAGGCCTTGGGCCTCTCCGGACGATCTCGAGAACCCGAGACGTTCCTGGGAGGTCGCTTCCCCCCTGGACGGATCTCTGGCGGCCTCTGAACTCCTGCGACCGTTGAGGATTTCTTCGTGACACTGCGGGGTGGAAGGACTTCCGGGGAATCCTTGGAATCAGATTCACTCCCGGGGTCTGATTCTGGTTCTGGGGGAATGCTCGATCGCCGTCTGTGGGCTTCTGAGGATTTGATCGGAGACTCTGGGGCGCGCGACATTCTCGGGAGGGCCTGCCGAGGGGCAGGGTCTCTTGGCATCAACTGATAATTCTTTCTAGGATTTTCCTGCTGAAGAGTAAAACAAAAATTGAAAAAATTTGAGATATACTTTTTGCTAAATATTCTTGACACCGGTGGATTTAGGAGAATATCACGAGATGTTTTCCAAAGAAGTCTCTCGAGATTATTTTACGTGTGACAAACAGTTTTGGGTTTGGACAATGAGGGGAAAAAGTGGAGAGTCTCTTTGAGATCATTAACGGGCAGACGTCAAGGGATATCCTTTTCCAGAGACTCTTCTCGGTCTCCAAATCCATCAGAGCTGTCTCCACAATCGTCCCCACATCGACAAAATTAGGATCATCAAAGAAAAATTTACTTGAAAAGTTGTTCTCCGCCTCACAACCATTTCTCTACAATTCCATTGATAACCTCAATCAGTGGGACATTCCACGAAAACTTGCGGCCGATTAATCCGGAAAATAGTCCTTGAAAATCTTCACGCATTGACAAAACACAAAGTCAAACGATTTAACCGCGAAGAGGAATTCATCAGTGGTGCCAACCCCTAGAAAGCCGAAGGGGTCGTGGATTGTCTCGAGTCGTTCGAGAGATTCGAGTGATAAACAAAATAAAAAAAAAAAGCTTATATCTGTTGTGGTGAAATCTTGGAGCCGGGGGATGTTTGGAATTTCGAGGGCACTCGTCAGACTAGAGAAATGTGCACCGGTCCAATGAAGAGGATTTTCCACTGGGGACCACTTACCGCTTTTGGTGAGTACTTAATTCTCGATTGTTCACGCTGGAGAGCTTTCCCGTTGAGTCTAGGTTATTTCGTGAGACTTTCGGGGGGTTGGGGGTCTGTTTGAGGGGCTCAGGAGTGACGTTGAGATGTCCAGGAGATGCTAGTAGCCACCATTTGCTGAATTCATGGGTGAGACGCGTTTTCTCGCCGATTTGGGGGGTACATATTGCACATGATGCAAAATCACTGGAGATCAGGGGTTCTTATGCTGAGAACTCGGCTTCAACCTGATAGGCTGGGAAGGGGTGACGTCAAGTGCCGGTTTTCAGCGGGAATATTTGATTTTTATGGCCAGTTTGAGAGGACTTTTTTCTCAGTTGAGGGACTCTCGTATTTGGCCCTCAAAGAATTTCTCATATCATCCCATTTTTCCATTTTATCTCCACATGACTTAATGTTTTAATCAAGAAATAACAATAATTGTTGCCCTAACGGACCCGTCGATTCCAATTCGACTGACTGTCGGCCATTCGATCGATGGTCGATTGTGATGTCGAGTGTAGGTAGCTTAAACGACCTACAATCAAGTTTCCTGAAAGTCGATTGCGAGTCGATTCAAGCTGGTCATCTGTTGGAATCGAGTCTCAATGTGAATTTCATTTCGATTGAAACAACCCCCTTATACTAAAGGAGCTGATGCGGTATTATCGTCTCGGTCGATGAGATTCGATAATCGATTGTTTTTTTATCGATTCATTAAAATAATCGATGTTTATGCACATCAGATCCGGTCTAACCTTCAGAGTGCTCGGCGCGCGCCTTCTTATGCTAGTTCCTACATAATAAGAGAGAGGCATCGGGAGTCTCGAATGAGCGCTCGAATCGCACTCGAATGAAAACTCGAATGTTAATCGATTTCATGAAAGTCGAATCGAAGGCTCTGGAAGTCGAACTTGAAGGGAAACCGGCGCGAATTTCAAATCTTCTTTTGTCAAAATTGAAAAGAAATATGACTAAATGACTCCGCACGTATATTGAAATTAATGTTCATTTCGGGGATTATAAATCCATTAGATAAATTTGATACTTGAAGGGATGAGGCATGTGTGATGTTGAAATTCACCCACTGAGGGAGTGACAGGGGTTGCATATTTTTTTGGATGCTTTTGGAAATTGTTGAAGTGGAAGGCTTGAAAATTTCTACAAAGGCTTCATATTCGAAATGAACAAATACAAATTTTTTTCTTTTTGAAAATCAACCCGTGAAGGGTTGAAAGGGGTGCAAATTTATTCATATGATTTTGGAGGCCATTAAAGTTAGAAATTTGAAAATTTCTGTACTTTGCTTCTTTTTCGAAATGAACAAACCCAAATTTTCGCTGTAATTGACTGAGTGATAACCTAATGAAAATGCATAATGATTTAATTTGTCTTGACAAATAATAAGAACGATACGAAGAAATTCTTTAACAGAGAAATGCTACTGAAAAAATAATAAAAAGAAAATAACATAACAAAGCGCTTGCGGCCGTAACGGCGCTAGTTTCCTTATAATCGGTTTGTAATCGACTTATACTCGATTCCAACAGATTTCCAGCTTGAATCGACTCGCAATCGACCTTCAGGGAACTTGATTGGTAGGTCGTTTAAGCTACCCAGACTCGACATCACAATCGACCAACGATCGAATGACAATCGACTAACCGGGTCGCTCGATTCTTAGAATCGACAGGTCCCCCAGGTCCTCCAATTGTCCAACTACAACAAAGAAAATCAGCATTTTTCTGGTGAAAAAATTCTGAGCAATAGAGAAATAATTCATCATTTTCTCCGGGGAAAAACAATTTACAATGTCTCAAATTGTTTCAGCAATAATAAAGATAATCACCCTGATGACAATTCACTGCAGTAGACAGTGGTGGTCGCCCCAGGAGAGTATCTCCGGTGCTGCAAATTTTCTACTATTTTTTAGTCTGAGTGGATCAACAATTTACCACTTCATCACAGCAATCTACGAGGGGCCGGGCTATCTTCCCCTGAAATGGATGCCAGTGAGTTCAAAGGGCCTCAGCAATCCCCCTCCCCCAGTTGCGTATATTAAATTTGTGTTTTCCTTGCAGGAGAAACTGGAAGATACTCAGTATCTGCAATTCTGCAGAATATGCGAGGGCTACAAAGCGCCGCGAAGTCATCACTGTCGCAAATGTAATGAATAATTCATTCTGGCAATTTCGTGTGCTATGGAAAACATTCTCATACGCAAAAACCATTTTCGAGAATGGGACAAGTCATGTAGATGGGGCCATCATTTATTAAGCCAATAGAATTATTATTTTTTTTTCATCCAAGGGCCGGGTGTAATAATCTATCACCTCGACATCGGCGACCCTGATTAGACGTAAAGTAATGATCAAATTGTCAGTAGACCCAGTTTCCGACCTGCAGAAGTCAGGCATGTAGGTCGAAAATTCGGTTTGCTTAGGATTAAATAATTATTTTTTTTTCTAATTAGTTACGGCGAGTAAGAGGTTACGAACTATTACACCCGGCCCTCAGTGCGTCACCTCGAAATCGGCGTGAGGAATTATAAGTAAAATAATTATTAAATCATTAGCAAACCTAATTACCGACCTTTGTACATGATTTCTGCAAGTCGGAAATTATGTCTGCTCACGATTTGGTCCTTATTTCCCGAGTAATCAGGGTCGGCAATTTCGAGGGGACAAATTATTACACCCGACCTTTAAGACGAAGTGGAGTCTTTGGAAAATTGGAATGGTCGAGGAAAGTGAATTGCAGAGTAAACTTTTGATTAATTTCCCGAGCCGAAGAGAGGAAGTTATTGTTCTCTTTTGTAATTAGAAGGAAATTAGGAAGGGTCAAACGGAGGCGAGCGGTGGAGTTTTATCTCTTCCATTTGACCCTCTTACCCCCTTTTCTTGTCTCCCATTTGACTCTCAACCCTTTCGCTGTCTCTCCAAATTGACCCTTGACCCCACACTTCGTCTCTCCCAGCCCATCTTCAGGAAAATTAATCTCTCATTCAAGAAACCTTCGTCACTTCCTTCGTCTCTCCCATTTCACCCTCAAAACTCTTTGACCCCTTCACCCACTTCTCTTCCATTTTGTCCAATCTCTCACCAATCCCCCAGAATATTTATGAAGAGTATCGAGATTTCAGGCGGTCGTTGTGTACTGAAGATGGATCACCATTGCCCCTGGATAAACAACTGCGTGGGCCACTACAATCACGGCCATTTTGCGGCATTTTTAGCTAGCGCCGTCGGTGGATGCTGTGTATCCACTGTCATCCTCGTTTGTTGGCTGTTGACAGTTCTATCGAGGAGAAACATCAATTTCCCACCACCATCTGTGTTCACTCTAGTCATTGTTGTCTTCACTATCGGGCTCTCTATTGGGGTGGTTCTCGCCGTGGGAATGCTACTCTACTTTCAAGTGAGTGAATTAATTGTCACGATTGATGTCATTTTCTGTTGGGTATTGTTACGAGGGTCTCCCAGATGGAAAGTCTGATGGAAAAAGGGACGAGTCGAAGTGAGAGAGCGAGTGATTTCTTCTTTCAAGGGTCAACTACTCGGGAGGATCAGATTTCGTGATTGAAGGCTTTATCGATTTTATGACACGAGTTTTAAAAAAAGTCCTTTTTATCACGCTGTGTCGGAAAAGTAACTTTTCAGTCACTCGATGCGAAGCGGAGTACTTTTTCGACACATTGAGATGAAGAATTATGTTCGTAACTCGTGAAAAAAGTGGTTTTTGACTCGTGGGATTATATCACTCGCTTTCGGCTCGTGATATAAACCTCCCACTCGTTAAAAACCATTTTTTTTTCACTTGTTACGAAAAAGTAGACAAGTCGTCCTCACGTGCAAAATTACGACCCGAGCCGCAGGCGAGGGTTGTAAGCACGTGAGGAATGCTTGTCTGATTTTCCTTCCGAGGGGTGAATACAATTTTTCAGCCAAAATGGACGAAAGTGGGCGTTTTTAACCGAGCGCAGCGGGGTTAGGATGCTCACGTTCGGTCCATGTAGGCAGAAATATACTATTTCGTGGCGCGCAGCGACACGAAAACGGGGTTTTTCAACTCCGGCGACGCGAAATGTACTATTTCGTAACAAGTGAAAAAAATGGTTTTTGGTGAGGGCGAGGTTTATATCACTCGCCTTCGGCTCGTGATATAATCCCACGAGTCAAAAACCGCTTCCCATTTTCCCATTTTTTTTCACTTGTTACAAACATAATTTTTCATCTCAATGTGTCGCAAACGTATGCGAAGCGAAGCGAAGCTTTACGTACGATTTCTGACTTTTCCGCACACTGTGCGGAAAAGTACCACTTTACGCAGGAAAAACGGTACCGAAAAGTGAACTTTTTGGGCAGGTATTGCAAAAATGTAATTTTAATCCACATATTTTTATTTTATTTGTCTACTCATTTCGGCTCTCCCACTCTTCCGAAATTTTTCAGGAAAAAAATGGAAGAAGTGAGTGACTAGTTCTCAGTTAAATAAATTCCCCATTATTTGCAAATTTACTTTGAACAACAGAGAGTGTTGATACTCATTACAGTTATCAGCGGTTGTGCGCAATACAACAGGCATCGAGGATTGGATACTCGAGAAAGCGAAATACCGGAGGCTGGGTACGGGCGAAAAATTCATTCACCCTTACTCAATAAGATGGGGCGTCAACGTCAGGCAAGTACTCAAGTGGCACTGCGAGCCGGATGGCGATGGCATTATATGGCCGGTACGAGAGGGCTGTGATCAATACACACTCACGGTAAGTGCCTTCCATGAAAAACATTTCAACAGAAATGAAAAATACGAGGCAAGTCTCTCCCCCGACTCCCGCCATTTCATCTCAATCAATAGTTGATTGGAGTAGGAAATAGGGAGAGGGGGGGATGAAAACCATCTGGGAAATTGTGTCGATGTCATCGGATTTATTGGAAAATCTGGGCGGTATTGAATTGATTCATTCAGTCCTTCTTTTATTACTTTTAGCGATTTTTTCTCGTGTTAATGAGCAGTTGAAGACGCCATTTTGTGACGCGAGAGCACGACAAAATGGATTCGCTTACGGACCGGGTGTAATAATTTGTCACCTCGAAATCGGCGTAACGGATTACGCTTGAAATAATTATCAAATCGTCAGTAGACCTAATTTGCGACCTGCAGAAATCAAGCACCCAAGTCGGAAATTAGTTTTTCTTGCAATTTAATAATAATTCCTCTGGTAATTAATGACACCGATTTTGAGGTAACGGCCTTAAGGGCCGGGTGCAATAATTTATAACCTCGAAATCCCCGCGACTCATTACACGTGAAATATTGCTCAAATCGTGAGCAGACATGATTCCCGACTTGCAGAAATCATGCACGGACGTCGGAAATTAGGTTTGCTGAAGATTTGATCATTATTTTTCTTGTAATTAGTCACGGGGCTGTCGGGGTTACGAACTCTTACACCCGGGCCTTAATTCTAATTTTTGTTTTTCGTCTGTCGGCGTCAGAGGGAGCAGGGGTACCAGAAGCAGGAGAAACGTAGGAGAGCCAGAAGATATCGAGTGATATCCAGGGTGTCTGGTTCCTGGATACCGGTCACGTATGGCTGGCGAGTTGTATGTCATCCGCCATGTACGGACGAGCCAAGGATCAGGCTCGAACCCGAGGATATTGTCACCGTGACCCGATGGAGACGGTAAATTCTCCAATTAAAGATGTTACTGCGAAATCGAATGACTCAATCTATCCTCTTTCCCTCATTAGTGACAGGGGGAGAATTGATTGCTATTCATTTGACGTTTGGTTACGACTTTTTGAGTGTTTTTTTTTTCATCCGTTGATTATTGTAGGGCAGAGTCGAACGGTCGGGAATTTTCTTGGGGCAATAGTCTTGGGAGTCTAATCTTCTTAATCTGTTCTATTCTCTAGAGACTATTTGACCTAAAATGACCGCAAAAGAATCTAGTGAAGATGTTAAAAATATTTTGAACACTCAATTTGACAAAATCATCTGAATTTTCGTCATTTGTTTTTGGCTGTCGATAGAAAAAATTTGCAAACATTATCTAATGCTGTGGAATTTCAGACACTGGCTATTCGGCGAGAAAATGCTAGAGATCGACGATCCAAAGGCACGTGTAAAAGGATGGTTCCCACGTACAAGTGCAATCGAGGTCGTGGAAAACGAGGAATACACCGACTCCTTTTCGAAGGACGACTGAAGATTGTCATTGCGTAATTCAACGAATTCAACTCCCTCATAAATATCGTTACATGCGTGTTGATCATTCAGTAAAGTTGCAATTTTTTATCCTCCATTCCTTTATATTTTTTTTATTGGCTCGTTATTCACCGCATGCGAGGGGGCATTCGGGATAATTGTAATTACTCATAAGTCGTGATTTTTAATGAGCCGTTATAATGGTATACCGTTGGATTTCCAAGGACGAACGAGACTGCAGGAACGTTCCCTTGATGATTTCCGTGGAATTATGTTTATTCTAATTGTCTACTTAAATACATGGATATCGAGAAAAATTTATCCAATTTATGCTGTTTTATCACGATTTTGATTGAATAAAGAATTTTTTAACTCTGTCGTTGTCGCGGGCTTTTGTCTCCGGAGAGGAAAAATCCCATCCTTCCCAGATATTTTAATTGGAGTAGAGGGTTTTGATGTCACTTCGAGACAGTATCACTTGTTTCACTTCTTGAATCGTCTTTGGGAGAAGATCTAACGATTTTTTCCATTTTTATCGCTTGGGTCTTCTCCCACTTAAAAAAAAATAACTAAGAAAAATGAAAAAAAATATTTGGTAAAGTGTTACTTTACCACCCTCAAAAAATTCATGTTTCCTTTGAAAACAAAAGTGTGGTTGTTGTTATTTAGTATGTATGATGTAGGAAATGAAATTTTTTAGTGTCGGAAATTGGTTGCTTTTAATGATTTGTTTAAATCAGGACATAACCGATTTGAACTTCGGAATGCCTGGGTAGTTGTACGGCACCTGCCCCACTCCTTCCCTACTG